>CAJVPP010000810.1:0-25957 GCA_910592005.1 Funneliformis mosseae
TGTAAAATCACATGTTACAACATTAGAAATTACAACATTGTTGTAATTTACGGTTAGTTGCAACATCGTAAATATTACGACATTTCCGTAATTTATGGTTAGTTGCAACACCATAAATTCTGAGCTTTAAAGTTGTATTATTGCAACATGCTATTGCAATACCGTAATACCGTAATTCCGAATTACGGGTACTAACTCTAAGGCTGATTAATAGTTAATTAAGTTCTAAATTGATGTTAAATTAATATTGAATTGAGGTTAATTTTAGGCTGATTTATAATTAAATTTAAGTTCTGAATTGATATTGAATAGTTATGTCTAATTAGAGTCAATTAGCATTTATTAGCACCTATTTGTATTGATCAGAAAATATAGCAAATCAGCCATAAATAATATCAAAATCTGCCTAAAATTAGCCATTTAATTTCTAGTTAATTTAGACTATTTTGATTAGTGTTGATTTAAAATTTTCAGATTAATAGTTTAGATTAGATTAGATTAGGTAATACATTGATCTAATCTAATTTAGAATTCTAATTATTAATTCCTTTTTTTATTTTGATTATTCAATAATTCTTTTTATTTATTTATTTTTTTTAATCAATTTTTTTGATCAATTTAATCCTTTTTTATTTTTATATTTTTTATTTTGATTTATCCTATTTTTTTATTTTTTTTATTTTTATTTTATTTTAAATTTTATTAATTTAATAGTAGGCCTTTAAAATAAGTATTATAATTAATAATAATAATAATAATTATTATTATAATAATAAATAATAAATTAATAAATTAATATAATAATAATATATTTTATATATTTTATAAATATTTTCTATATTGATTTTTAAAAGTATTTTTTTAATTTTAATTATTATAATATATTTCAATTATTATAATAAATCTTAACTTTTATTTTTGATTATAATCTTTAAATTAAAAATTTTGACTTTTGGATTTTAATTTTAACTTTATATATTATCAATAAATTATAAATAAGATAAATTGAATATTAATTGATTTTTGATCTATACTAATCAGCTATAAATAAATAAGTTAAATATTAGGTAATTTTTAATATATATCAATTAGTTATGCTGAATTTTAATTGATTTTTAATGATTTTTTGATTTTAGGTTAATTTTAGATTGATTTATCATATATCTGATTTTTGATTTTAATCTGTAATATTCTTTATTAATTTCTATTGATTTTTTTTTTATTTATTTATTTTTTTAATACTTTTATTTTTTCTTTCATATAAAATAAATCTTATATTTAAATATTTTTTTATTTTTATAGTTAATAATTAATAATTTATTTTTGTGAAATTTATAAAAATTAAATCTCAAAATATTTATTTATTATTTTATATATAATTTTATAAATTAAATTTATTTTTATTTTTATTAATATTTACATATTTTTTATTAGTTATTTTTATATAACATTTTTTTTATAAATTTTAAAAAAATATCAAATTAGAATTATTAAATTAAAATAAAAAAAATTATATAATAATAATATTAAATAAGTAATTATTATTTTATAATTTTATTTTAATTAATTATATAATTAAATAAATAAATAAATATACAAAATATTATTTAAATTTATAAAATTATATATAATTTAAAGTGAAATTATTTATAAAAATATCTAAATAAAGTTAGACCAAACCAATTATTCATTTAATATAACCTCTTATTTTCTAAAATTATTATAAATATTATACATATATATGTAACTAACAGAATTATAGTATTTTTTTATCATGTAATATTTTTATTAGTTCGTTCAATAGAAATGTGACAATTTTATTAAACTAACTATTTTTGATATTGTGAAAAATCAAATTGATTTTAAATTTAAATTTCTCATCTTTTAATTTCTCACTTTTTTAAATTTTTACCTTTTTAAATTTCTCACTTTTAAATTTCTTACCTTTTTAAATTCTCATCTTTTTAAGTTTCTCACTTTTAAATTTTTATCTTTTTAATTATTGTATTAAAATAGTTTTTTTTTAAATTGAAAAACTGATTGTAATTTACCCTTTTATCTAAAATTAAGCATTAGGTGATTTTTACAAATTAAACAAAAATTTGCAAGATATTTATAATGTTTTATATAAAATAAAAGAGTATTTATAATTTGCCACTTATAATAGATTTATTTTCTCAGTTTATGAAATATGCTTTATCTTTTAATTCAAATTAATGAAAATATTAAATGCATTATTTCTGAATGTATAGTAAGCATAGAATCTACAGATAAAAATTTTTTTGACCTTTTTAATGCAATAATATTAGAAAAATATATTAATAGAAAGATATAAGTTTTTATTCAAAAAAAAGACTGAAAGTTAATGAGAAGTTAATAATAAGCTAAAAGGTAACTTATAAATGTTGAAAATTTTAGGATTTTTGTAAGTTAAATTTTATCTTATTTCTGAATCATATTTAAATACATCAAATATATTGATTTTAGCTTAAAATAGGCTAAATACTTTAATATTTTAATGCAAAGTTCAAATCAACTTTACTTTCTCAACATCGTACTGAATGTAATAATTATAACAAATTTTACAATAAAATAATTAAGTTTTTTAAAGTTCAAAAAGTTGGTTAAACAAGTATTTTACATAATAATATTAGCAAAAATTTGTAAATCATCTTACAGATGTTTTATGATATGCAATTAACATCTTTTTATATTAAATACACATTTATACAATCTGTTAATTCTTTTTATACAATTAAAAACTTATCAAAATAGAGAATTATATAACAAATTTTATCATACTAGTTATCATAAAAAGAATTCATTATCATATCAAAAACTTCTTTAACTTTTAAATTTTCTTGAATTGTTTATTAATTAACTATAAATATGTGATGATTTATAGAATTAAATAATACTTGCAGTTATTTTTTTAGTAGAAATTTTAAAAAAAATATTCAGAATATTTAATTACAATAAATGCCAGTATAAATAAACTTTATCATAGTAATAAGAATACTTATAGTCCTGAAAATAGTGATATTATATATCAAATTTTTACTTATAAATATAATAATCTTAATAAAAATTATATTCAATTAAATAATATTTTACTTGAAAAGCAATTTTATGAATATATTAATATTCAACTATATCTTTTAATTAATATTATAAAACAATATTAATTTATAAAAATTTACAACTTATATTTCTAATAGGTATATATAGATTAATATTTATTTATGTTTAATATATATAATATAAAACAAATTTTATTAATAACAATTTTATTTTAGATATTATTAAGGTAATTATTTGGAAACTATTAATTATATTTGAAGAATTTTTAAAACTAAAGTTTTTTATATTAAACAAATCAAAACCTTAAAAGTACACATGTTATTTAAGATTTATGAAAAATTACCCTATTATTTTATATGATAAATATGAAAGAATATGCTAAATAAGATATAACAATATAATTAATATTTAAATAATATTTATATTTATATTTATAGTATTCTTATATTAAAAAAATTTCACTGGCAATATTGAGAATACTTTATTTGATCTTACTAATAATATTGCTATAATTTTTAATGCTATCTCATAATATGAAAAAAAGATATAATTTATGTTAACTTTAGAAAATCCTAATATTATATATAATTTATAAATAAATAATGGATTTAATAGAATAAAATTTAATATATTTTAGAATGAATTAAAAACTTATTTTAATGAGCAGGTATAATAAATTATGTTATTTATTATAATTATTTTACAAGTTATTAATTTATAAATTCATTTATAGAATTTATTTGTAGTAAATGAAAGACAGCATAGAACTGTTTTGTATATGCCATTAGCTTTATCAATTTGTAATTATTATAGAAAAATTAAATACTATTTATAATTATTCTCTTCTTTTTACTATTTATATTCTATCAGAAGAATGGATTCACCTTCAATTTTATCCTACATTGCTACTATAATATAGTTAATATATTATACTGACTGATTTAATGTAAAATTTAAAGTACAAAGTAGATAATACATATTATATTGTGTAACACTTTTTTGATATCTTAGAGAATTCTGTATTCAATACTATTAGTGAACTTATTTAATCTCTGTTGATGATAAAGATAAATATAGAATTCATATTGGAGAAGATATTGCAGTTTCTACAGATATACAAAATCAGTACTCTATAATTACTCAAAATAGTATTTTAGTTACTGCTGATCATAATTTTACTAAATTCTTCTTAATACCATTCGTCACATTTGTTATTTCAATTTCTAATAATATTTTTGAATTATTAGTAATCAGATATTTGTATTTATAAGGATATAGTCTTTGAATAAAGCAGTGCTATTTGACATTCAACTAAATTTTTAAATATATTTAATATTTACTATAAATATCAAATAATACCTTCAATTTTATGTCTTTATACTGATAAGGTTCAGATTATTAATATAATTATAGATCAGTATAAATTGCATTAATTTATTTTTTTCTTTGTGAAGATTTTGATTTACTTATTATAGTTTATACAGCTTCTAATTATAATTAGATAAATTTTGCAGAATGGATTATGAGTACTTTAAATTTAAATCTTTAAAGTATTAATCAAATACATTCTAAATTTAAAGTTTTATTTGAAGTGACAATACATTAGATGATATATGAAAAAAGCTTAAGAATTTATTGAATTAAAATCTGAATTAAAAGAAAATATAATAAGTATTCAAAAATTATTAAATAATAAAACAGAATGACTTTTATTTAAAGATAAAAAATTTAAAATATCATGATCTAGTAAGTGAAGAGAATATTATCAAATTATTTGAGATAAAGTTTAAAATTTTTTTTTTAGTTTTATATTTATAAAATTTTTATTTTTATACAGTTCATTTCTAACATAGAATTAATTTTAAAAATTAATGAAATTATATAAATACAAATACATCATCATCCTACACTAGTTAAATTTATAAAGACTTATTATTGTATATATATTTATAGTTTTCAGGTATATTTATAATATATTAATTTTCTTATATTTTAGTATTAATAATCATTTTATTCTAAAGGTAAAAAAATGTAATTATCTTACTTAAAGATAGTTCTCATAATTATTTTTAAATTTAATTAAGTTGCAATTTAATTGTATTATAAGAAAATTTAATTGTGTCACAAGTTGTAACTCAATTATGCTATATTTTTTAATTGCAATACTTATTTTAATCCTATTAGTATATATTGTAAATCAATTTATCTTCTATTATCTGAATTTTATAATTTAAGTTTTCTTTTAGATCTGATTTCTTCATAAGGTAATTTATTATATTTTATATAGTTGATATCAATTAAATATTAAATAAGAATAAATTTTTCAAAAAAATTAGATAATACAGATTATTGTATGACTTTTTAAAATGTTTATGAAACTGAAACTACTAAAGAATATAGACCAATATATATGCAAATATAAGTAAATAAAAAATATATTTTGAAGTCTATTTTGGTTGTATCAAAAATTTGTAGTTATATTAATTGTAAAGATTGTGAAAAATGTTACTGTATATATAGTGAAAAATCTCTGACTCATTAGAAATAAGTAGATTTTTAACAAGTATTAGAATTATATTCATATTTCTATGATGTATTAATTTTTTCTGATGATCACTATTTGAAGAAAGTTATATTTATACGCATCTAAATTAGTTGTGACTCACTGATTGAAATATTGTATTTTTCAAGTTATAAATTAAGCAACTATCCAATTTGTTATTATTGTGAAGAAAGTGAAGACTTGATAAATCCTTCTCAATTTTTAAAAAAATGCTTTAGGCAAATTTATCCTCTATGTGAAAGATATCAAGAAAATAAAAAAGAATTTTATATTAAAGAGAGATTAAAACTAATAGATGCTCTTTTAAGCATTAAAAATATAAATGATTGATAAATATAATAATTTTAAAAATGATTATCAGATTTATTTGTTAACAAAATTTCAATAAAAAATGTTAAAAATAAACTATAAATTTCATTTATATAATATATAAATTTTTATAAATATATATTATTTTTAGTCCTCATTTTTTTACAAACCTATGTTATGTTAAACAAATAATTAACTTAGTCTGACCTAACTATAGTATTATTTTTATTATTATTATAATATATTTTGATTAAATTCACTTATTTAAATTAATTTTATATATTATATTATTAAAAATTAATTAATAATTAAAGAAAAAATTTTTTATTTTATAAATAAATCTTTTAAAAATTTAAGTTTTTTAGTAACATTTTTTATTATTATTTTGATTAAGTTTATTAAATAATAAGAAAACATATACAAATATAAATATTATTTATAATTATTAAAAATTTAATTAATAAAAAAATTTTAAGCATAAATATCATTTTTTATATAATATTTATTAATTTTAACAAATAATTAATAAATCTAATATATAGTATTTATGAATATAGATTAAAAGATATTTGAATTTAAAATTATATAAATATAAATATATAAACAATTTAATAGATTTAAAATTAAACATTAGTAACATTGATTATTATTATCAAAAAAATTTATAATATAAATATTAAATCAGTTTAAATTCTTTTTTAATGATAAGAAATTGTAAATATAAACTTATATAAAATAAATATCTTTTTAGAATAACTAATTTTATACTTATAGAATTATAAAAATTATAAAATGATTCTTAAAATAGTAATTTAATAATATAAGAAAATTTTTTATAATAAATTAGAAATAAGTAATTAATATATTAGGATAATCTTAATAAATTATATTTAATATGTAAAAATTTTATTATCTAATATTTAATGATATAATAATTATTCAATTAGTAATTATAATTGAAATTAAATAGAATAATTGATTAATTTAATAAGAGTTAATTTTAATTAATAAAAATTATTAAATAACAGTTTTTATTTTTATCTTTTTAAAGAATTTATATATCTACTACTAAATTTGATAATTATTAATAAAATATAATATTATTATATTTTTTTTTTAAAAAAAAATATTTTAAGTTTATTAGAATTATTATATAAAGAATAATTAAAATTTAATATTAATTTTATAATATAATAATTAAACTATTTACAAAAATTTTTTATACTTAAAAATTTTAATAAATATTATTAAATTATATAAAATTGATATGATTAATTGAATATAAACTTTGATATTTCAAGATTTAAAAATTAAAATATAATATTATATTTATAATATTAATAAGTAATGAATTATAATCTTTTAAAAATTTTTTAAAAAATAATATATTACTTTTGAAAGTTATTGTATATAAATTATAAAAAGTAATTAATAATAAAATTTGATTAATAATAATCTAAAACAAATTTTTATTATTTAAATATAATAAATTTATATATAGAAACTTTATCAAAAATTTTTTTAAATAAATCTTAAATCTAAACTTATTTTATTAAAATAATTATATTTAATTTATAAAATTTAAATTAATTTTTTAATTTTTTATTATAAATATTATATATTATATAAAATATTAAATAATAAATAAAATAATATTTATTTATTTTTATATAAATTATAAATTATTATCTTAATAATTAAATTTAATAAAAATTAATTAGTAAAAATAATTTTTTGATAATAATCTTTAAATTTATATATTAATCAAAATTAATTAATTTAATAAAATAATAATATTTTTAATATTTTAAATATAATAAAATAAGAGTAAATTTATTCATCACATTCATAAAATATTGCTTTTAAATAAAACTAGATAAGAGAGATTGTTGTGAGTCTGAAACTTTTTGCATATTCTGTGTTATTATTAATTATTAATAAATAAAATACTAATTATTTAATTATCAATATCAATATGATTTTTTATTATTATCATATGATTCAAATATAATATTATGTGAACGAATAGACAGATAGACAAACAGACAGAAACTATGATTTTCATATTGCATAGAAGTATTGTTCTTCGTTTATGCTCTGAACAATTATATAATACTGACCAAAATTTAAACATGTGACATTTAACATAAGATGTGAAAAATAAATTTTTTTAACAAAAAAATTTTTAAATTCTTAAAATATATATGAAAAATGAAAAAGAAAGGTATAACAAAGATATCAAAAAGAAGACAATACATTCATACATGTAATGAATAAATTATTTCTAAAAATAAATAAATAATTGATAAATAATATCAATTTTTTAATTATAAAAAAAAAAATCAATAATAAAAAATAAGAATTTAATATTATTTTATCTATTTTATATAATATAAAATAAAATAAAATTACATTATTTTTAATAATAAAATTTAAATATAAAATATAAAATAAATAAAAATTAGTTTTTAAAATAAAGATTATAAAAATAAGATTCAATAGTAAAATATAATAGTTGTATAATACAAGTAAAATTTAATATACAAAAAAAAATTTATGAAAAGAATACATTAATAAATTAAATTAATAAAAATATAATAATATTTTAATAATATAATACTAAGATATTAAATATTATTATATTCTTGAATGCAATATAAATGTTATATGAAAGAGATGATTTTCTAAACAATTATGTCATCATTATTAACTGATTTATGTACTTTTGATAACTTATCTTTAGTTTTTTTCTGCATTGTTTTTATAACTTTTTTGACTTTTCCACTTTCTCCTATTACTCTTTTTCTCAATATTCCCAAAACACACCCTTGACATGAGCAATTTGCAAACGAATCGGAATTACTAACAATCGAATTCCTTGAAATTGTACCTGAATGTTCTAATGTTTGATTAATTCGAGAAAATTGTTTATTATAACTACGATGATGTGACAACGCCTTCATGTTTCTAATAGAATCACGTTTTCGAATGTAGTGATATGGAAAAGGTAAGGAACCATTCGAAGGAACTGAAGTAAAAATAGGTGAAGTAGATGTAGATGAAATCGATGTTTCAGCAAGTGTTTGCAATTTTTTGCTGGGGACGGGGATAGCTAATGATAAAGGTGATGGAATTTCAACAGATGTCGTAGAAGATGCAGGGGTTTCAAATGATGTTGTAGAAGGTGCAGGAATCTCAATTGATGTTGTAGAAGATGCATGATATCGCTGCGACTGTGAAGATGAAGAAGCAATTGGTTTTGACTGATTGTAGTTAGATGATCGTCTGACTGGAAATGATGTGATACGTGAGGTTGTTAAAGTACGTGAAGGCCTTTGAATAACTGGTGATAACGGGATTAGATGCGAAGTTGATAACGAACGTTGTCTATTCGGTGATACTAACGGCGGTGATAAAAATCGAATTTGGGATGACGGAGATGAAACCGAACGTTTTCGGGGTAGCTTGATCTGCGGTGGAAACGGCGAGGTTGATTTCCGGTTATTATAATTATCTCGCTGGTGATTCCTTACCCGAATCGAACCTAGTCAACTAAAATCGTCAATTGCTGATTGCTCTTTAAGAGAAACTTTATCCGATGCTTCTTCATAATAAAAGCCCAATATTTCAAGTTCTTCATCTTTGTACAGCATTTGTATACAATCTTCGCTAACCTCTCCATTGCTGTCGGGAGGTGACAACGAAGAAGGAAATAGTTTTGGTGAATTGTCTTCTTTAGGACGGAAATACCCCTGTAAAAGAACTTCCGTCAATTCTTTAACTAATACGGCTGGGTCTTCTTTGCTCATTCGCTCTATAATATCATATAATCCGTATTGTTCCACAACAGCTTCTCGTTGTGGATGTACATCACATACTGATTTTAAAATTCTCAGAAGATTTAATCTAACAACAGCTTTAGGATGTTCGAGCCTGCGCAATAAACGCTTGAAGAAATTTTGCTGTGCTAAAGCACACGTCACAGATGGAGACAATTGAGTCATAAGGTGCAACGGCTCAAGGATGTTTTCAAATGAATTTGCCTTTGAAGTAATAAACGCCTCAAGAATAAGATCAATATTTTTAGGTTGAAGTAATATTGGTTCAACCTTTTCGGTTTCTTCTTGCAACCATATAAGAATAGATTCTATAGCATTAACTTGCCAGAACGGATCAGACATCAAATCCAAATAAAGCTGTAAAATATTATGCTCCCACAATAATTCGCGACAATCCTTTCCAGTGTGAGCCATCTCACAAAGAATAGGCAATGCGAATTGTTTAAGTGGAACTTTGTTATAAGCAAAGTATTTCAAATGAGGGATAATTCCCGCATTGGCCGCTGCTTTTTGTCGAGATTTATTGATACGACAAAGGTTGTACATTGCATTGAGAACTTGGTTTGAAATTTCAGTGACATAAGGTGGACCTTGATCGTCAAGGATTCCGGTGAGAACTTGAATTGCTCCAGCATTTTGTAAGGCTTCCAATGTATTTGAATTCATAGATAAATTCTTAATGCATTTAAGCATCTTCACCATTAAATTTGGTGATAATTTTCCTAAAACTTCAAATATTCGAGAGACCACTCGGGTGCTTGTAGCCATAACTTCCTTTATATAAGCATCAGCTTGTGAGAACGTTAAGAGTATGTTGACAATTTTATCTATATAACCTGAAGCCAAAGAATCCGGATCGACAATTACATTATGTAAGGTTACCGATAACGGGTCAAGTAATCCATATTTTGATAATAATCTGCAAAAATCATTCTTAGGAGTTGGGCTTTGAAGTTCAAATACACTCCAAATTCCATTCACTGCTATCCATATTAATTCTTTACGTTCAGCATAATCCTCTTGTAAGAAATCTACCAATACTTTTAAACCCCGACAAGAAACGAACATCTGAAGAATTACTGGAGAAGTGTGACATATTTGCCTTATAAAAATAGCTGCTTCGAGCCGAATGTCATAAGTATGTATTCCAGAAGCGAAATTCATGATAATAGGTATTCCACCAACAAGACAAAGGGACTCCTGAAGGTTTATGTTGTCTTCAATAATGATATTCACAATTTTCAGTAAACTTGATAGAACATTTGTATAAGTGCAAATTTCCAATAGATCTATGATAGGAATAACTCCATGAAGCATAATAAAGTGATTCTTAAGTTCTTTATGTTCCGTTAATAATTCAATTAATTGCACACACGTAACGACTAAACGATCTTCATCCTCATTGGGCAACAAAGCATTTATAAGTTCTTCCAAACGTAAACAAGCTCGTGCGTATTTATCCCTGGCGATACGTGCATCCATATCCATTTCATCCTCATCGAATTCCTTTTCCATTTGAGTAAACGGATCATCATCATCACTAAGGTCATCTCCAAGCCAGCTGCTATTGGATAGTCGAGTATTTAGTTTCAAAGTTTGGCTCACACCATATTCGTCTTGACCATCAGTAGCAACAAAAACATCATCATAATCATCATCTTCGGGTTCACGATATTGATAAAATTCATTTGGAACCAAATCCTTTTGCTGTGTTGACGGCGTTTCTGGAGTTGAGGTAACGATTACCATTACATCTATTTGTTCCGCCGAAGCAACTCGTCTTATATTTTTTGCCGCATTCGCTGAAGATTTATCCGATGAAGATTCATGTGTTGATGTTGAATCTGAAAATCTCATCGTTCCGTTCTTTAGATTGTCCTGTATTGCTTGAGATTTAATAATACCCTCAAGGTTACTTGTGGAACGTGCATGTTTGACATTTTTTGACGACATATTTCTTGGAGCGATAACTGTATTAAATTCTACCGTGTTTGAAGTTATTAAATCTGAAAATTTTGAAATCGATGTTTCAGGAGCTGTAGATTTAATTTCTGTTGGATTTAACTTTATGACGGTATCTTGCATATATTCCCAATTACTACGCCTTTCAGACGAGTTTTCATTAATGCTAACACTAATATGATTTTCTTTGCCGTTAGTTTTGGGAATACTTTCTTGGTGTGAAACTTTCTGAACCATTTGAAATTGACTAGGTTTAATAGTTTGTGTGTTATCATCATCAATTTGGCTAATTTGCTTATTTTGATGTGCAGTGATCTTTGTGAAAGATAAAGATTCTGCGAAATCATCATCCCAATTATCGGTTTCATCGTCAGGTTCTGCAATTGCAACCGATAATCGATTTTGCTGTGTGGTGGAATTATTGTTTATAACATTAGGAACGTACCCCATGAAATTATCACCTCTGTTATTCTCAGTTGATACCGGAATGTTTGGTAATTTTGACGGTGGTGATGAACTTGGATTATTATAATTAGGTGAATGGGTTTGTTGAAGCACTTTAAAATTTGACGGAAAAGAAGCGGCTGATCTTATGGACTCACTTCTCCTCCTGTATTTATATTTTGGATTCTCTATAGCCTGATTCCATTCTTGAACTTTCTTTATCGTTTCTTCCGTTTTTATTTGTTGAAGTACTGAATCTTTAGCCCTCTTACGAACACCAGCTATCCAAGAATGTTTTAATAATCTTCGGGCGGAAACTCGACGATTACCATCCTTTTGAAAACATTGCAAAAGGAAATCTTTCACAGCAGGTGAAGCACTTTCAGGCAAGGGAGGATGTTCATCCTGGACAATACGGAAAAGTGCAGGCATTGGATCCAAATGATGATAAGGAGGTTTTCCTTCCATAAGTTCAATTACGACACACCCAACACTCCAAATATCCGATGACGTAGTAGCACCAGATAATTCAATTATTTCTGGAGCCATCCAATAAGGTGACCCAACTACAGTAAAGTCGCTTAGGGACGTAGTTTTCGTGGCAACACCAAAATCGGCAAGCTTGACTAAACCTTCTTTTGTCGTCAAAATGTTTGCACCCTTAATATCCCGATGTATTACACCTTGATCATGAAGGTAGAGTAAACCATCTAAAACTTGACTTATATATACAGCAACAAGGTTTTCTGGAAATTTTCCAAACTTTTTACATATATTATGCAGGGAACCATTCTCACAATATCTTTAAAATCGATTTAAATTAATATTGTTAATAAAAGGTCTATGTTGAAAAGTAAGATATACTCGCAATTTTTTTTTTTTTTTTTTTGAAAAAAAAAAAACTCACTCCAAAATTATATATAAAAATTCTTTTGTCTTGGCATATCCTTTGTATTGTACAATATTTTGATGCTTTAAATAATTTTTTTTAATAATAAAACAAAAAAATTATTAAAAATGAAAAAAAAAAAAAAAATATAGGGAACATGTTTAAGAACTTACGTCAAGATTTTTTAATAAATCAATTTCTGTCTAGTAATTAATTTGCATAGACATATCAATGGATTTTTGAAAAATCAAAATTAAAAAAAAAAAGATCAAGTAAAGCTATAATAAAAAGACCTACCATAATAAAATTCAATTCGGATTTTGGTATGTTACTTAACTTCACACGTTTGACTGCTACAGCTTCGCCTGTTTCCCAGTTCAATGCTCGATAGACCGAACCAAAGGCGCCTTTCCCAATGCAGTCACCCAATTGCTAAACGAAAATTTTTCTTGAACGATTAAATCACACTTGATCTAACAACAATTCAAAGAAAAAAAAGAAGAAAAATAATTATGATAATAACGCTTACGTATTGATCAATAGTTTGGTTTGTGGTATTAGATCCCATTGCGATACCTTTGAGTATAAATTAATAACTACCGAGTTTCACTAGGGTAAGAGAAGGGCATTGAAGAACACAAATAAGTGAATAGTTGATAAAGGGTGGTTGAAATATTTAAACAGAGTATTTATAACGGTTTAAGGGAAACTGGACCGGGGGGGGGGGGGGGGGGGGGGGGGGGGGGGGGGGAAAAAAAGGGGGGGGGGCCAAAAGGGGAAAAAAAAAAAAAAAAATAAATAAATAAAAAACACCCAAATACACAAATTCAAAAAAAAAAAAAATCAAAAAAAAAAAAAGAAAAGGAGGAAAGGGAGGGGGGAGGAGAGGGCAAAGGGGGAGGGGGAGGGGGGGGGGGGGGGGGGGGGGGGGGGGGGGGGGGGGGGGGGGGGGGGGGGAAAGGAGTTGGTACTTGAAATAACGAGGGACGACCTTAAAGGTGAACTAATAAAGAACAACGAATTAATTAAAAACACCCAAATATCTAACATTCAAAAATAAAAAGATCTAAAGAAATCAATACCTTAATGTCTTCACGAGCAATGTGCACTAGACTAGATATATGAAAAAAAGTTTTTCGGTGCCAAATCGAATGTTTATAATTAATAATATTTTTTGTGGTAGCGTTGATCAACCGTACAACGACGAAACCGCGGAATTTTTTTTATCTTTTTTTTTACAAGGGCAAAAGGGGTATCGAAAAGTTTTTGTTCAATGCAAATCATTTAATCATAATTTACTTCACAATTTAAAGATAATGAAGGTATCGCCTTATTCGGCTAGATCTTTTACAACTGCGTCTGTGCTTTTGTTTTTATTTATGCACATTCGATAACAAAATCGAGCAATAAACATACAAAAAGGAAATCAATGTTTCGGGGTTCTATTTATCAATATATCATTTTAAAGACATGAAATTTATCATTATTTTCGCGGTAAACGAATTTTCCCTCGATATTTTTCTAGTCAAAAAATGTATTAACAATTGTTTAGGAACGCGGAGAAGTCTTGGAACTCGCTTCATGATTGTATGAGAAGTCAACATTGTCACATTTTAAATCGTTGTTTATAATAATGTTTGAGACAAAGAAATTGTTGATTTTATTCGTTTTATTGAACCCTTCATGTGCAGCATCACCCTAATCACTAATTTTAAAAAAATTTATTATTTGAATCTACATCTCGAGTTGTCGGAAACGTTCATCTTGTACGTACTGTAATATATTTTGTCCCTTCATTTGAATAGTAATATTTGAAATTCACGTGATCCCAACTTAAACTTTATTTGATAATTAAAACAAAGTTTTATACTTGACAACGGAAATCTCGAAGTCAACTACTTTCTACCTGAACGTCTTCTAAATCTCTTTCGACGCCAAAAAAAAATATTACATTCAGCGTTCTCACAACAGTTCCAATAAATTTTTTATGAAGCAGAAAAGAATTAATTAGTTGAAGGAACGAGGGACACTCTCGAAAGAACGATGTGGGCATTTCCAAAAAATGTATTATAAATCAAATGAATTTTCGATATAATAAAGTTTTTTTTTTTTTAATAAAGATATCAAAATTTATATTTGGAGAATTATTAATCTCAGTTTTATTTTAGTTTTTATTTTATTTTCTCTTCGGTTCCTTAAGTCTTGCGATGGGGGGAGGATTCTTTTCCGATATTTAAATATCGAAAAACTTGGATTATTTGGTACTTGCTGATTCGTAATTTGATCACCTTAGTTTGAATCCCCAAAAAAATATGCATATCCGAGGAGAAGGTTTCCTCCACCCTATCGCCAAGGCACAGTAAGTAAGGGGAATAGTTCACCCTTGCCACGCGTGATGTCAAAAAAGGAAAGGTCAATAAGTTTCTTTTGTTGAGAAACCCCGGAATTAAAAATATAATGACAGTTCCGCTATATATAATTTTGTTTAGTTAATTTCTCCGGAAATTTTTCTCATACGGAATGGCATAATCAACATCAAAACAACTGTAATTAGTGCTAAAATAAATTTATTTCATATGATGGAGAAATCACGTAATCACACAAATGGTTGATTGGTTTTATTTATAATTTACAGTAATGGTTTGTCATATTCGTCTTAAATTATTGTATGTTTTAGCACGACAAATTATATAACTGCTAGCTGCTACACAAACTCCGGCACCGAATCCACCAAGCAACAAAGCTATTGTGGTTCCCACCGCTTCTTTTGTATTTGGAGTGATATATTTATAACAACTTACATCTTCCGGTTTTATCGTTTCCTCTGTTAGAAAAAGAGTTATCCATTTATAAATGTCATTTTCACTTAAATCTAAAATGTAAACATCGGAAGTTCGACCATGGGTTGGCGAAAATCCTAAAACAAGAGAGAAATTAATCTAAAAAAAAAAAAGATCCCGAAGAGGAAGGTCACATGAGCAATTAACACTGGCCTACCAAATGCTACTACCATATAATTACCAACCATAACGGCTGTGTGTAACCAAAGATCGGGAACAGGATAATATGATTTAGGTTGTGACCAAATATAAGGAGTTGTGGTAGTATTTAAAACGCACAGTTGTGGGTTAGCTGCGGTATCATTTACTTCACCTCCATAAATGATAATTCTTCCATCAGGAGCTAAATGATATTTTTTATTTGTTACACGGCGGAATATTTTATTTAACAGAAAATCTGGGACGCACCTAAAACAGCCGTATGTTCTCCTCGGACTCCGGGAATGTTACCTTCTGCGATCTTTTTGGCAAAATTTTGCTCCAGAATTTATAATGTTTTTTTTTTAAAAAAAAAAGAGGAAAAGAAAAAAAAAAATATAAATAAAATTTTTTTTTTTTTTTTTGAAGAAATGCTTACCATTGTAGACCAACTGTCGTTATTAGTATCATAGATAAAAATCTATAAAATTGTAAACAAGTAAATAAATAGTTAAACGAACACAAAGCGACGAAAAAAAATGAAAAATAATAATTAATATAATAAATAATAATAAATTTCACACTTCGCTCATATCGACGTATTCATAAGTTTCATTGGGGAACCTTTGGATTCCTCCAATGTAAATTATAATTCCGTCTGGTAGTATTGCAACAGCATAACTTGTTCTTGGTATTGGAGCACCTTCTTTGGAGCCTTCATACCAGATTAAATTTACCGTGTCTAAAATGGTCATGTCATTGAAATCCGTTGTATTTGGATATCCTGTATATTTGTCAGCAGTTCCCCCGAATATATACATTTTTCCAGCATCATCACTTACGGCAGCAAAATTTCTCCTCCTTAGAGGAGTCGCTCCCTTTATGTTTGGTTTATTCCATTCTTCTTTATTCGTATCAAATACATAAACGAGAGCACTGTCATTATTAAATTCCATTTGACCCCCGAACAAAAAGATTAAATCATTATTTACACCTCCAATTGCACTTGAAGCCCAACTATTTGCCGGTACTTTGCCTAAATGTGTAATGTCCGTCCATGATATTCTCCCTATCGTATTATTAAAAGGTATATCTGTAACATCAAGGTAAAAAAAATCGTTTGTTGGTCGATATGAACCACTTAAGACCATAACATCTCCCCCCAAGACATACAATTTATTTCCAATGAGATTTGCTGTCGGGGTATCCCTTGGTATGGTTTTTGCACTTATAAAAATTAAAAAAGTGACCGAAAGAACGAATATACTTAACATGTTTATTTATTATAAGTTCTTTTTTTTATTATTATTATTTTATTATTTTTATTAATTTATTTTTTAATTTTTTAATTTTTTATTTATTTTCTTTTTTTTTTAAAAAAAAAAAAAAATAACAAAAAAAAGTGATTGAATTTTTCGGAAAAAACAAAAAAAAAAAAAAGTTAAATCGTATCACAATCTTATTTACATTTAATCTGCTTCCTTGGAGAATATTCTTAATCTTGTCCTTTTTTAGATTTTTTATATGCTCCGGGGGGGACTCGAAATCTCGATATGATGTTGTAATCACTTCCGTACTTTAAAAAATCACTTAATTGATTATTTGACCCTTTATCAAAAACAATTATCATATTTCGATTTAGCCTGCATGATCTCTTTAACTGAGGCAAAAAATGATTCTTGTTCTTACGTAACTCCTCCCCTTACTTAAAAAAATCATTTTAATTATGATCTAGTTTTTTTTTTTTTATTTATTTAACAAGAATTAAATTATGGGGGAACATATTAAAAAAAAAATTAAATTTTTTTTTTCCTTAAATAATAATAATAATGGTATCAATTAATAAATCGATTCGATTTATTATTTATTATGTTATTTCTCAATTTCAGTTTCGTTTTTTTTTTTTTTTTAAAAAAAAAATAAAAGATCCGAGGAAAGAATTAAATAAATTTCACGTTCGTATTATGCCAATTTATCTTTTAATTAATTAATTAATTTTTTTTTTTTATTTTCGATCCCAATGAAATAAAAAAAAAAAAAAATTTATTGATATAAAGATGCTTGGCAAAATCTTTCGAAAGAAACGTTCCTTTTGAGAAATTTCATCTTCACTCTTTTAATTAAATTCTTTTCCTTGGTGAAAAACTTCCTTTCCGTAAATATTGTGATTGTGATTATTTCCCTCTCTCTCTTCGTTCCCAATACCTCTTTTTTTTTTTTGTTTTTACTTGACAAGGAAAATATGATTTCATGTCGTTATAAATGATAATTTCTTACAAATTTTTGCACGGTACATTTTATCTCATCATCTTTAAATGCCTTTTTTTTTTTTATGCCTAGTATCTTTTAAGTAATAAATTATTTTGAAACATTAATTATATTAAAAATTTTAGACTCAAAAATGAATGATGAACTAGATCAAAATAAAAATCAAAAACAACTACAAACACAAGAATCATCCCCTCAATCACACCCAAAACAATTACAATCACGAGAACACTCATTACAATCCCTTTCCCAAACAGAACAACAGCAACTTAATCCTTGTAACAACAACGAATTAAGCGATATCGATAACACTAATCATAATTCTAACAGTCAACCCGAAAGCGTCATTACCATAGGTGACAACGAACAAGACAACGAATCGTTCAATTTTGATAATCATCCGTTCGTTGTTATTTCACAACATTCCAGTCAACAATATCCAACTCCTCGATTAATATCTGAAGACGAAGCAGAGGAGGTGTTCACCGAATTTTCGGATTCTGAATCAGAAAAGGTTCATAGTATAATTGATGAAGAAAATATGCCTTCGATAGAAAATGAAGGAATCTGTCTTACCTCTGAAAATTGGATAACTCGTAGAGATGAAACGGTAACGAGAATCGATCAGTTTATACAACGTGATAGAGTGATATTAATTAGAGCCCCACCGTTCACTGGGAAAACTTCCTTGTGTATCTTGTTAGAAGAATATTATCGTAGAAAAGATGTTCCGGTCCTACAAATATGTTTTTTAGGTGTTGAGGATATGACCTTTGAGGAATTTTGGATCAATGAAACTGGAAAAAGTTGGAAATATTGGCTTAACCCCAAACACGGTGAAAGGATTATCATATTAGATGAGACTCATCATATCTTTGACGGAGCCCAATATGAAACATTCTGGCTAAGAATAAAATCGTTGTGTCGTCAAGCTTCACTTGGTAGAGAAACTATAAAGGTCATCGCCTTTTCTACGGGAGGTAGATTGGCTACATCCGCTCAAAGTCCTGTGGATTTTCAACAGAAATTTGGATTCGGTCTAGTTCATTGTACGCCATCCGAATTAAAGGAATTGGTCGAAGCGTTTAATAAATACAATTCTAAAAAGAAGATTCATGTTAGTGAAAAAATTGCTCAACACATTATGGAATTCACCGCTGGACATTTGGGTCTGATTCGTTGGATATTAAACGGAATTGATAATTATTTCTCTTATCGCGGGACGAGTTACAAAATTACCACCGATCCCGAAATAATGTCATACTTTACGTCATCGGATTTCATTGAACATGTTAAAGCTCATCGTGGAGCTCCTCTTTACAAGTTTAATACTGCGGAAGGAGAAGTTATAGATAAACTTCTACTTAAGGATGAGTTACGTATTCATTCGACTGGTCCGGATGAAGCCGTAACTGCATTACTTAAAGCCGGAGTATTATTTTATATTGATGACAAAGGTCCAGAATTTATTTTGAGAGAAGGTCGAGTTGGGTTCGTTTCGCCTGTAGCTCGATTACTTTCATTCTTTCATCGTTGTGTGTCTTTTAAACAACCACTACAAGATGGTTTCACTTTACAAGAACTCGTTCGTGAAGCTTTATCAAGAGTCAATTCTAAAGCTTTGACTCATAACCTAGGACGATCAAAAGATGGGATGAGACTACTTGAGCGCGTTTGGCAAATGGAATTCTATAGAGCAATCTATAGTTGTTTACCTGATGAAATGCATATATCACCTGATGTAGGAAGGATCTTTGCAACAGATGGTGTAGTCGACTTTTACATATCTGAACCTCAATGGGCAATTGAACTTTTGATTGATGGAATTGACATGAAAAGACATCATGAGCGCTTTCAAGATGGTAATCTCTTTTTTTTTTTTTTTATATATTTTGGCCATTTTATATTATTTTATTTCATTATTTAATCGAATATTGGATTGGTTATCTTTCAACTTTTGTTTCATTTAGGAGGACGATATTCTTCGATTCCTATAAAGGATTATATCATTCTTGATATCCGTGAAACACGAACGGTAATCAAATCGTACCCTAATACCTGGCATATTACCCCAAACACTGATTTTACAAGTTTTAGCATAATAGAAGGAAACACAAGTTTTGATGTATCAGTAAGAAGAGTATTAAATCGGTCTAATATTAAAATATCTACAGAAGAATGTGAAGCGTTAGAATTTGAGATGAAAAGTTTAAAACGTAAACGAGATGATGATGAAGAACTTCAAGAATATAAAAAACGACAAAATAGAAGGGATGTGATTGAAAGTTTAGAAAAGTTGGTCGATTTCTTACAAAAAAGGGAAAGGTACCTGATGGAAAGGGGTGCAGTTGAAGAGGCCAAAGAGACTCAACGTGAACTTGATCGAGCTTCTGGAGAACTAACTAAAACTTTGTATGAATCACTTGGTCGATAAAATTTTTTAATTTGTGCCTTTTTTTTTTTTTTCTAAAAAAAAAATTGTTTTGCTCGTTCGAAAATTTTTTTATCTCAGTTTTAACATTATTTAAATAAAGATAAGAAAAAATTTTTTTTCACGGTTTGATACCATGAATAACTTTAACTAATATATTTCTTTGGTAATCAGTTAAACCGAATAAATTATCTTTCGTTAACAAATATAATATGTAAGGACGACGGTTACGCAAATAGAAATTTGAAAAGAATCAGAAAACGCTTTTCATTATTAATATACTTGCTAAAAATAATCAATTATATCATAATAGTAGCACCGAAACAAGGTTCTTTTGCATTTCATTTCTTTTACACGTTTTATTGAAATAAATTATAATGCTGCTTCTACTTATGAAGTCACTTTCAAAATGACACACCTCCAATCTTATCATAAGGAATAAAGATATACCGAAATATCTTATTAATGCATATAACTATGCAAGGTCCCAAGCGATAAATTTAATGTAATATCATTTGAAGAAATTAAAAATACAATTATAAGTTATTGTAAAGCGGGTAAAATTTTACCAGTACATTCACCGAATCCAATCAAATAACCTTCCCCTTTACAATATCCTGTTAATATTATTTCATCTCCATCTTCAATAAATTTTCTTTTAATTCCATTCTCGAACTCAATTTCATTTTGTCCATTCCATGTAATCTCCAGTAAAGACCCTCTAGAATCTTCAGTCTAAAGCAAAAATATTTTAATTTTAATTAATTTTTAATTTGACTTAATAAATAATATAAAATAACTTACACGTCCACTTATAGTTCCAGTACCACATAAATCACCAGGGCGCATATTACACCCGTTTACCGTATGATGGACAAGTTGTTGCTTTAGAGACCAATACATGTACTTTAAATTTGATCTTGTTAACGTTTTGAAAGAATCACTTTCATTTGCTATTCAATAAAAGCAAAGATCGTTAAAGATATTTAAATTAAGTTGAATCGAGAAAATACACACTCAATCATTACGTTTCATTTTTACTTCTAATTGAATATCATATGCCGATGGAACATTATGTTCGAGATAGGATAAAGGAGTCGGATCCTATAAAAACAAATAAAAAAAAATAAAATAATTAAACAATTTTCGTTTTAAAATAAAAAGGATATAAAACTATATATATTAAGTTACAAACCTGAGTGGGTCCATTAGTTAAAAATGGTTCTAAGGCATCCAACATGACAACCCATGGTGAAATGGTTGTTCCAAAATTTTTACCCAAAAAAGGGCCTAATTGATAAAATAAATGATTTTATTAAGTTATATTAAAAAATAATAATGATTGTTTATTCATATATAAAAATAATTCTTACCTAGCGGTACATATTCCCAGGCTGATATAATTAATATTACAATAGTATTCAACTAATTTTTCTGATTAATGGATTTAAAGAACATAAATAATAATATAATATATACTTTCCTTGAATATCCCGAGCTATTTAGAATGATTCATATGATCAGGTCAGATGAGTGAAAAAATGTAAATAATAAAAGAAATAAATAAACACTTCATTATTTACCACTCCAATCATTCATTAAAACCAGGCCAAAAATATGTTGACTTGCTTGATCAATCGGAATTCGCTCCCCGGGTTTATTACCTGAACCAACAAAGAATGCCTAAGTAATTTAAATGTATAAGAAAACTTATACTTTTTCGTTGCGATAAGAAGGATACGCTTTACCATTTCTAATTCAAAATCTAACTTGACGGAGGGACCGAAAATTGGAGGTTGATCTTTTACAGGTAATCTTTGTCCACATGGACGAACAATATCCGTTCCGGAAACAACAATTGAAGAAGACCGTCCGTGGTATCCAACCGGCAAATGTACCCTTGAACGTTTTTTTTTTAAGTTAATGTACCTTCCAATATAAAACGAATCGATAAATACTAACCAATTAGGCATCAATGCATTATCTTTGCCTCTGAACATTACACCAACATTAGTTGCATGTTCTTTTGAAGCATAAAAATCCGTATAGTCTCCAATCTGGGCTGGTAAATGCATTTTAGCTGCTTGCTGTGCCACGAATGATTTTTGTCGAAGCTGGTCATTGTCTCGTAATTCTGGATTACCATTTGACAATATGTTTTGTAAGAATCTTCGTGTAGCTTGCCATAACGGTTTTCCTAATGACATAAACGAATTTAAAGAAGACTATAACACAAAAAAATAATAAATTAAAAAATTAATATAAAATGAGAATAAATTATTCGCATCATGTAATTATTACCTGAGAAAAAACATTCGATGGATCCTTCAATTCCGGAACATGTTCTTCAAATAAAGTAGTTATGGCAGTCAAGTCTAATATTTGGTCCCCTATAGCAACGCCGACTCGGGGCGTAGGCTATACATGAATTAAAAAATTAGGAAATAATTAAATGAAAATCATGCGTTCAACTCCAACTTACATTTTGCTGTGTAGAAAAGATTCCAAATGGTAAATTTTGAATAGGAAAATGTGAATCGAAAGGGATTTGTATAAAAGATTTCATGATTTCTTGGATTGAAGTTTAACAAGTTGCATCATATAAATAACTAATATTGAGTCAGAAGACCGTGAGAAATCGGTAGCTTATCTAATATGAACATTTTCACATTTGGAAGGTGCTACTAGTCGATGATCCTATTATCAATGTCGATCCTTTTATTTAAGCATTTTATTTTTTAGCATTTACACCGCGCGATATCGGAATTGGCAAGTATTATCGCATCACGCAAATTCTCCAGCCTCTATTCTTCGTCAAGAAATTTTCTGAACATCATTCTGCGCATTGTTACCATTCATGATCTTTAGAATAAGATCACGTGTACCGATACTTTGATCAGATTTATATTCTTTGCAGATCTCAAAATGATCAATCATACTATAGTCAATAATGTCTGAAAAATTCATTCCTGAAGAACTCATTCGTAAAGAACTCAAGACAATACTCCCTTTTCAATACAAGCTGAATAAGGACTAGCTTGTTATTGAAGGTGTGCCTATTTCTATGGAAGGCTTTGAAGAACTTGCGACAATATTTCCTTCTTTAAAATGAGCTAACTGATGGTAAAGTTATAATAATGCCTGTTCATGCACAAACTGGTATGTAATTTTTTGATACCATAAGTTTGAATGTCGACAAGCGTTTCTTTTCTGTGCTTAATTATGACTAGGGAACGGTGAACCGTTATTAAGTCCGGAATGAAAATCTAACAAAAAATAATAAGGCAATACAAAATTTTTTAGTAGAATAATAAAGCCAGGCCTAACACAAGCAGATTTAAATCATGAGCTAAGCTAATGGACTATTAAAAAATGTAACGCACGATAAATTAAATAAATAGTACCGTACAAGAAAATCGAACAACGTTTAAACAAAGTGAGAGAAGAATATGAAAAAGTGGAGAAGAATTTAGAAGAAAAAGCAAAGAAGTTAAACGATTTGAAGAGAGGAAAGGTGAAGGAAGAATGTGAAGAGGAAAAGGAGGATTTAGAAAGTTAGTAAAAGAGAAGGATGAGAGATGGAGGAATGGGAAAAACACGAGAGTTTGAAAAAGGAGAAGAAATTGTATAAAAAAATTTATTTTTTCGTTCATTTCGTTTTATTTATATACATATTACTGTTTTGAAATGTTGCTAACCTATGTTTTTTCTTTGTTTCTGTTTTGCTCTGCATATGATGAAACCTATTACAAGAGGTGTCTTTCAGCTTTATATATGAATTTTTGAAGCAGCTCAAAATGCAACATTCAGGCAAAATATGTGTTCATGTGTTTGACATTCTCATTAGTGATGGAAACGATGCAGAACTGTTTGAATTGAAAAATGTTTTAGAGGAATGTAATGAAAGAAATGGAATCACAAGATATTTTAGAAGTGAGAAAAATAGAGGAAAAAAATATAAAATTAATTCCCATTCTAGATCAAATGGAAAATTCTTCTTCATTTAAGATGCTATTAGCTTTTAATGAAGCTTATACATTGATTGATCACAATTATTCTGATGAAAGGATAATTCTATTACATGAGAAAAGCATTACAGCAATTTTCACATGAATTTAAAATCAAAAATTACCATTTCTAGCTTTTTTCACAAATACACTTTCAAGAGTTTTAAATTTCTTACCTGTTAATTTATCTATAACTTAAAGATAGAAAATCACTGATAACAACAAAAGATCTCATAACATCTTATCAAAATTACCAGGTTAACTAACAAACTAAAAGTCCTTTCTTTTCATATTGATAATAGGATAAAAGATTTTTTGAATCTGGAGTTTTTATATAATATTTTTCATTGATACTTTAACAACCTTTAACAAGAAAATGAATAGTTACAAGTTTCACTTACTAAAAGAGAAGAACAACTTCAAGAGAAGATAATTTATCAGCAGATATTTTAAGAAGTGTATATACAATTGTATCAGAAAAGTCAAAAATTCATTTTTTTATTATATTCATAATAATTAATGGTTACTAATTCTAATAAAAAGAGATATTATATATTTCAGTTAATTCATATTTATGTTTTATTATACACTTCAGCTATTATTAGTTTTTAAAATAGTTTTTTTATTATATTATTTTCTATATTATTTGAACTTCATATATTTCTCATTTTTTTAAATTATCAATAAAATTATGCATATTACTGCAATTTTACCTTCTAAAATTATGAAATTATCTAATAAAATAATGATTATTATAAAATATATATATAAATATATTTTATTTTTGTTTCACAGGTCGAATGATGTCAAATAGGAAATTAGTAAGGTTGCCAAATTTGATCCTATTGGTCTCCTATTTTTTTTTACTGATGTTCAATCAGGTATCCTGATTGGTATCAGAAATTGACGTCAGAAGAAATCATTCAGGTTCCAATAGGTTCTAATAGGATTATCTTACTATTAGTATAATCAGTATACTGATTGATATCTTTTAGGTCAATAGAAACATATCTGATTGATAACATTTTATCTAATTGTCAACATACTGATTAATAACTTTTAGTTAATTTTACAGTAGCGGTTATAAGTATCTGATCGCCTCTAACTCCGGCTACAAGTAAGTAAATTCAAAATTTTTTTTTATTTAAAAAATACATAACCAACTAACTAAAATTAATACATTGTG
>CAJVPP010000811.1:0-25956 GCA_910592005.1 Funneliformis mosseae
TATAAAATTTGTTTAAATGTTTTGTTAAATTTGATATACTTCTTTCTGAATAAGTATATACTTTATTACAAAATTTACAAGTAGCTTTTTTATTTTTTTATAATTACTATCTTTTATAAAATATTTTCAAATTTCATTAATTATAACTTTTGTTACAGTTAACTTTAGTAAAGTTTGTGAAGAATCAATCTTAACTTCAGAATTAAAACTTTCGTCATCATCATGATAACTGTATTCTACTTCATCTATGATTTCAATAACTTCCATAACTAATAAATTATAAATAATATAAAATTAAAATTTAAAAAATAAAAAAAAAATTTAAATTAAATTAAATCAACTTACTGCAACAGCTAATATATCGTAAGTAATAAATTAATTTAAAAAAAAAGATATAAAAAATTTAAATTAATTAAATTAAATAATAAATAAATAAAAGTTAAAGCAAAGCTTACCATAGCTGCTAATGCTAATAAAGAAATCTAAATTAAATAAAATTAAATTAAATAAATTAAAAATTAAAATTAAAAAAAATATGATTATACTAATTTACCGTAACTTCTGTAACTGTAAGTAAATAATTTAATTAAATTAACTATAAAAAAAAAAATTTAAATAATAAATTTAAATAAAAAATAAAAAAAAAATTTTAAATTAATAAATTAAAACCTGATTCCTTATTGCAAAATTGCTCAAATAAATTCTATAAAAAACAATTAATAATAAAGAAAAATAAATAAATAAATAAAAAAGAAAAATTTAATACACTTACCACTTTAGTTATTATCGTTAAGACCACAAATCCTGAAATAATAGAATTTAAATTAAACAAATAAACAAAAAAAAAAATAAAATAATAAATAAACAATAAATTAACTCACTACTAATCGTTAGTAATTTATTAATCTACAAAAAAAAAATTATTAGTTAAATAAATTTTAAATAATAATTAAATTATAAAATAAACTCACATATCATTTACTACAAAATAGCCAGTTATTATTATTAAAAAAGAAAAATAAATAAATTTAAAAAATAAATAAATAAAATCCACTTACCAATGAATTCAATAATCACTAAGAAAATTGTTGCCATCATCCTGAAATAATATAATTTAAAAAATAATAAATGAACAAATAAAACAAAAGAAATTAACAAATAAATAATAAATTACTTACTATAACCATTAGTAATGTATCCAAGCTATAAAAAAAAAATTTAAAATGATATTAATTAAATTTAATAAAAAATTAAATCCTAACCTTTTATTACAAACAAAATTGCTAATTAATATTAAAAATAAATAAATAATAAATTAAAAAAATAAACAAATAAAAAAATTAAATTAAAGTGACTTACTGCTATAGTCACTAATCGTTAATTCCACAATTTCTAACCGATCTTAAAATATAAAAATTTAAAAATTAATAATTATAATTTACACACATTGACACTTTCCCCTTTCATTTCGCCTTACCACCTCACCACTTCACTGCCTCCCACTTATCCCACTGCCTCTACTGCCTTCCACTTATCCCACCGCCTTCACTACCTCTCACTGCTCCAATTCCTCCCACCACACTACTCACTTAATTAAATACAAACCCTAAAATAAATTAAAATTATATTAACAAACAACAAAAAAAGAGAAAAAAAAAAAATATTTACTTACTGCAGCTAAAGTTGGTAAACTTGCTTTCTTCGGTTCTAAAGAAAGAAGTTTATAATGGTATATCAGCAAAAAAGATTATCAATTTATTAATTGATAATCAATTCAAGATCTGAATTCAGATCTGAATCCAAATCTGAATTAGATCTGAATCTGATAGATCTGATCCAAATCTGTGCAGAACACTAGATAAAACATATGAACATCCTGAAGAAAAGAACATTCGTGCAGCTTTAATTCTTGTTTCATATGATGTACCAGCCGCTAGAAAAATATGTGGACATATTTCAGCCTTAGTATCATGTCATAGATGCGAAAAGAAGGCAAATTATGAAAATCATCAGTATAATTTTGCCAAAATGGATAATATTGATGATTGGTTCATTATGCAAGATCCAATTGAGCATCGTCAAAATGCGTTAAAATGGAGATGCTATAATTTGAATGCTTTACAAAAATTATTTGTAAAGCAAAGTGGCATAAAATAGTCTGAATTATTACGTTTATCATATTTTGATCCTATAAAATATATTACAATTGATTTAATGCATTGCCTATTTTTAGGCATTGCACGATGGATAGTAAAACAAATCTGGATCAATAAAGGGATTTTGACATCAAATTCCTTGAATAAGATTCAGAAAAAGATGAATGAGTTTCAGATTCCTTCCGATCTGGGTCAAATTCTGGGTAAAATTCATGAAGGAGAAGGATTTTCTAATTTTACAGCTGATCAGTGACGAATATTTTTCACTGTATATACCACTGTTTCGCTTTAGGAATATCTTCTGATTGTAGATAGAAAGATTCTTACACAATTCGTAAGGATTTGTATAATTTTAGTAAGCCAGATTGTAGAATCAGATCTATTACATGAAGCACATCGAAGACTAATTGAGATGATAAAGTTAATTGAAAATAATCACAGGCGTAACAAAATCACGCCAAATTTTCACCTTTTTCTTCATTTGTATGATTGCTCAAGAGACTATAGTCTGTTATATACATTTTAGTATTTTTCTTTTGAACACATGAATGGAATATTAGGTATTTTTTTTTTGAGAATTTCTTGAATAAATCGGCTTACTAATTTATGAACGATTTTTAGGTTCTTTACTGAATAGCAATAGAAAAATTGAACCTGAGCTAATGCTTCAATTGATATTTGATATTCAAATCGACAGTATTACAAGTTCCAGTGGTATTGAGATAAAAGGGCTTGAATTGCTAGACAATCAGCCTTCAATTGGTTTTCTTTCAAATATAAACGAATTTTCTTCTAACGAAATCCATTGATTTTAAATAAATTCACGAAATATTAAGGAATTAAATATTACTGGTAGTGAACCATTTCCTAGTGAATTCCTTAAACCATCATCCGATAGTATAATTATTTCAAGCGAAATGCTTGATTTGATGGTTGAATACTACAATACCACTTATATTACGTTTGATTTTAGGAAACTATTTGATAAGGATTTGGAAGATGGTATAATGATTCAGGTCAAAATGAATCAATTCGAAAGGTATCAAATTGGTTCTGAAATCTTCAGATTGTCAATGTCTTTGTGACATGTAAAAAATTTGTACATTCTGGTCAAATTTATTACAAATGATGGTACAGTTGATTGTTATTCTGGCTAAGTCCAATATTATTTTACACATAAGGTCAATTTGCTATCCGAAAAGGCTGAACATTTTCTAGCATTTGTTCATTGGTATAAACTTGCAAGTTCTCCAAATATGCAGTATTATTTTAGCAAAGAAGAAACTTGTAATATCGAGTTATAGGATACTAAATTTTATCTGGAAAGTCGTGATTGTATAATACTAGTTCATCATATTTTAGGTCAATTGCACTGATTAACTATCAAATTTCAGTCTGACAAAATGCAAAAGAATATTTGGCTGTTAATCCAATTAATAGAAAATACCATTTGTAAAAATAAATTGGATGTTTTTAGCATTATTTGGTTGTTAATCCTAAATATCAGTTATATTTCCATCCAAATTTTATTTTATTTTGAAATCTATTTTTGATGTATATCAATTGGATGTAAATCGGACGTCAACCAGCTATAAATAAGATAGGTCAAATTTCAGCTGATTCTTAGCTGATTTCTAGTGTATACCAATCGGCTAGGCCGATTTTTTGATAATTTGCTGAATTTAGGCTGAATTTAGGCCGATTTTCGCATGTCCAATTTTTTTGATTTAGATCAGTAATTTTATTTATTATTAATTTTAATAGAATCCTGTATTTGCTTTAGATTAATATGTGATTAAGAAATAAAATAAAGATTTTTGTAATAATTTATTTTTAAGTTAGCAAAATTGAATCAAAGTTTTTTTTAAAGATTTAATAGAGTTATTAAAACAATATATGATTTGAATATAAATTATAGATTAGATTTAGCTAAAAAATATCTTCATAAATTTGTTACTTATAAAGATATTGAAAAGAAAAAAACATTATTATTATTAATGAAAGTCAATCTATTCTTTTAAAATATGATGATAAAATTATTAGAGGAGTTATTCGTAATATTGTAAAAATAATATTGCAAATCATTTTGTGCTTAAAATAAACTTACTTGTAATGTATATCCTAAATTTAATAGTAAATAAAAAACACATGCTGATTCAGGAAAATTAATTGGTCATGGTCTTTATGCAAATTTTTTAGATCCATTAACTACTGATTCATATGTATATAAAAATAAAAATCTTGATCTAGAGATACAAAGGATATATGTTAAAGATGGCGATAATTTTAGAGAATAGTTATATAAAAATGCTAAAGATCATGTACTATAGTCAGTATTATTATATGAGATATTTAAGCAAAAAGTAAATTAAAATAATGAACAGAAAATAGATGTAATATTTTATGTAGAAAACTATAAAGCTGCAGAATATCAGGATAAGGATAGATTAGAATTTGCAATAGGATTTATTTATGAAATTAGTGTAGTTAAAGAAGGGTATTTTATTTATTCTGAATATAGTGTTACTATTAAAATGACATCAAATTCAATATGGTATTGGTTAATGCAAGCTGTACATAATACAGCTAAACTTAATTTAAGTGAAGATGGTATTCATATATTAGTGCAATTACTTTAACTGAAAAAACTGCTAAAGTTATAGAAAAAGAAGTGAGTATTACAAAAAATTAAATTTTTTAATTAATTTTTACTGGTTAAAATAGTCTAAATCAGCTAAAAATCAGATAGCTGATTTTAGGCTGATTTTGATATTATTTATAGATGATTTTTCATGTTTTCTGATCAGTACAAACAGGTGCTGATAGATACCAATCAACTTCAATCGAATATAGATATTCAATATCAATTTAGAACTTAAATTTAATCATAAATCAGCCTAAAATTAGCTTTATTTTAACAATAATTCAGACGTTAATAAACACTAATCAGATATAGCCATTTAGAACTTAAATTCTACCCTAAATTAGCCTAAAATTAATCTTAATTCAGCATTATTCAGTATTAATTCAGAACTTAAATAACATAATTGGCCTAAAATTGACCTCAATACATCATCATTCAGCATCAATTCGAAACTTAAATAATCATAAATCAGCTTAAATTGATCTCAATTCAGCATAATTCAGCATCAATTCAGAATTTAAATAACCATAAATCAGCCTAAAATTGGCTTCAATTTGGTATTAATTTAGTCAAATAAGCATATAAAATAGATATATTATATATATTAAATTTATTAAATATTATAATTTATTAATAATAAAAACCTAATATAATTTGCAAAAATATAACATAAATATTACTAAAACCTACTGATTAATTTTTTATTTAAAAAATATAAGTAAAAAACAGAAAAACTATGTAAAATTATAAAAATATAATCTGTTTTCCTTCTAAAATCTCCTTAAATCGTTTTAAATATTCATTATAATAATATTATTATTTTTAAAAAAAAAGAATAAAAAATCAGAAAAATCACAAAAATTCAACTTAAGTTTCATTTGATTTTGATGGTTAGAAGTATGTTTTTATTATAAAAAGTAAAAAAAATCAGTTTATTTTTGAAAAGTTGATTAAAATACAGCTTTTTCTTCATCAGATTTTGATAGTTAAAGGTGAAAGTTGACTAAAATTCAATTTAAGGTTTTTTTATTCTTGGAAAGATTTTTTTTCAGGATTTTAGTGGAATGTAAAAAGAGAAAATTTAGAAATGATTGAAATTATTTTTTAAAAAGTTAAAAAATCAAGCTTATTTATATAAATATTCCTATATACCAGAAATAAACTCAAATAGTATATTAAATTAATATTATTTTAGCAAATCAGTTTAATCTAAAGTTTGGTTTGTTAAAATTATAAAACTATCATTTCTAAGAGATGATAAAACCATTATTCCTAAGGAATAATAATACCATCATTCCTTAGGTATGATAAAATCATCATACCTAAGAAATAATAATACTATTGTTTCTAAGAAATGATAAAATATTATCGATAAAACTATTGTTTCTAAGGAATGATAATATTATCATATCTTAAGAATAATAATATTGTTTCTTAAGTATGATAAAACTATTGTATCTTAAAAATGATAACATCATTCCTTAGATATAATAAAATTATCATTTTTTAGGTATAATAAACTATCATTTCTTAGGTATGATAATATTATAGTCTCTAAAGAATGATAAAACCATCATCTCTAAGAAATGATAAAATAATCGTCTTTAAGAAATGATAAATGTATTGTATCTAAGGAATGATAATACTATTGTACCTTAGGAATGATAAAACAATCATTTCTTAGAAATAATAAAACAATCATTTCTTAGAAATGATAAAAATCATCATTTCTTAGATACAATAATCTATCGTCTCTAAGGAATAATAAAACTATTATTCCTAAAGAATGATAATACATATTATACCTAAGAAATAATATAATCGTTCTAATCAGATGTTAATTAGTTATAAATAAGATAGGTCAAATTTTGATATATACCAATCGGCTATAAGTTATCCAATTGGCTATAAATAAGATAGGTCAAATTTTAGCTGATTCTTAGCCGATTTCTGATATATGCAAATCGGCTAGGCAGATTTTTGATAATTTGCCAAATTTAGGCTGATTTTAGACTAATTTTAGGCCAATTTTAGGCCAATTTTTACATGTCTGATTTTTTTGATTTTGATTAGTAAATAATAATATATATTTTATAAGACTATCCATTTTATATAATAAAAATAATTTTAATTAAAAAATTTATATAAATAATATAATAAATATATTATTTTTACTTATTATACAGTCAACTTTTAATATAGCAAACTCTTGATATACATTTTTTGAATAAATATAATAAAAATACTCTTGTTATAGTAAATTGGCCAATTAAATTTCTTAAAATTTTCACAATAGCCTTATAGTAAAGTAGAGGTTTAGGACATAGAGATTGATATAACAAGAGTTAATGTATATATATATAAAAAATACTTTTGTATTTTTAATTATTTTTGTAACATTCTAAGTTTAAGAATAAATTTATATAATGCTATATGATTTACAAGTATTGCTTATAAGCATTATTTAGAATTTATAATCCTTTAATTCTTATTTTTTTCAGATTTACAATATCAATTTTCTATGGTGATCCTACAACTTCAGTAATTAACCATTCTTTTTCAAATTGAAAAGTTATTGCATCTGCTAAATTTTGTTAAAAAAATTCGAACCCTTTTATAAATACAACAGGAATTTTCTTTGTTTAAATTTACAGTAAACAAATTCAAGATTACAATCTTTGCTACATTATTAATTCTTTATAAATTATAACTACAAGCAATAGAATTCATCTGAAAAATATAAAGCTTTAGCTTAGAGATTAGAACTGGTTAAATCAGTTAACATGTTAACCGGTTAAAGATTTTTTTTAACTGGTTAAAATAGATGAATTTAAATCCAGCCAAAATTCAATTTCTGGTCAAAATTAAGATTTTTATGATTGCAAAATATTATTTAACTCTAAACTAGAGGTCTGAATCGTTCAATCTGTAGTCAAATTATCTAGATATGACTAACTAATTATGATGATTGATTAGACAAAAATTTTGACTGATTATTTGGTCATTTAATCGATTATCACCAACTATGAATGGAAATATTTTGAATCCATTGTTTAATAAGTGTGCAACATATAAATTAATTAAAGACATTTAACTTCAAATTTTTTTTTCATATTTTTTCATTCAAATTTTGTTTTACAAAACAAAATGAGTTTGATGCAACTTACAATGATGATGTTTTTTAGAACAAGAAGTAATTCTGAAAGATTCATTTGACAATAGAGATTGGAACCAGTTAAAGCAGTTAATATGTTAACCGGTTAATGATTTTTTTTTACCAGTTAAAATAGATGAATTTAGCTCTGGCCAAAATTCAATTTCTGGTTAGAATTAAGATTTTATGATTGCAAAATATTATCTAATTCCAGCCAAATTTATAGGACTGGTTAACGAATATTTTTAACTGGTTATTAACCGGTTAAAGAATTTGGCCAGTTTCAATCTCTATTTAATGAAATTATAATCTGATTATAGTGATTAGCAAAAAATAATAGTTGGAATAAAATATAATTTGTTATTATTGTTGATAATAAAGATAAGTTCGAAATATATTTTATTGTTTTAATTAATGTATTGACGATTTAGTTCTTTCAACTAATTGGTTATTCAGATGATCTGAATAATTTGAATAATCGTTATTAATCAACGATTAATTTGAATATAATCAATTATAAATTTTATGAATGATTGATTAATCAAATACTAAATTTTTGACTGATTCGGACCTCTACTTTGGACAAATTTATAGTATTGGCTAAAAGTTAAATTTAACTGGTTAATTAACTGGTTAACAAATACTTTAACTGGTTATTAACTGGTTAAAAAATTTTTGGCCGGTTCTATCCTCTATTTTAGTTACTTTCTGAAGTGGAAGTGATTAAATCTTTACACAAAAATATCAATAGGCTACTTTGATATTTAATAAGCTCGTAATAAATGCATTAGTATTGGCAATTTAATATAGTCAATTGTTAAAATTTTTTCTTTATCAAAAATTATATAACGTTTAAAAAAAGTTAGTTTTGCCAGTTGTTGATCATTGAAATACACAAAAAATTACCAGTGGCTTAGAAATTTGGATTAACGTTACATGATTTACTGCATGCATTTTTTTTTGCTTTCTTCTAAGAATTTTATTTTGTTTTCGATATACAAATTTAATAAATCAAAATGCAAACTTCCAACAATTCGAATGAGTGGGTTAATTGGATTGAAGAATCTATCTCACACCAGTGCTGTCATTACTGGACAATGGACAATGAATAACACTGGACAAAAAATGCTGTCCATAGTCATTGATTAAGTAATGAATATATGATAAAGTATCCATTGTTATCCATTGAGATTACTTATATTTATTAATATACAATTAATAAAAAAAAAATCAAATATATTTAAAATTTACTATTATTTTATTTATTTCAATTTTTATCAAAAAAAATTATATATCATACAATTCTTTAAAACGAAATATCTAAATTAGAAGCAAACAAATCTTTTGTGATACAGATTTTTTATTTAGAATTTCAAGATCATCATCAAAAGGTTACCTTCGCCAACAAATAAATTTAATATTAATTAAATAAAATTTAAAATTACTAATAAATTGCCATTTCGTAGTTGTTGTAATATAAAATTTTGATAATTCTATTAACTTCATTATGTTCATATTTAGTTAAAAAGTTTTGACAAGTTTGAAGATGTTTATAACAATAATGTTAAGTATTTGTAAATTTATTATTTTATCTTTTAATAAGAAATCTTATACTATATAAGATAAACAAAGAGTCTTATTATTATTTTTATTTGCTATCTCATTATGAAGTACTTCAAACCATGAAGTTAATGGATGTGGCGCTTTTCCTCTATATGTGTTATTATATTCAGAAAGAGTTTTTATTAAAACATGCAATTTGGATCTTTTTATATTTTAAATTTTTCCATTTAAGTTTAATCATAATTTTTATTACATCACATCATCATAATAAACACAATGGACAACACAATGGATGCAATGGAAAAGTGTCCATTATCTATTATTATACCTATGGATATGTCCATTGCCAACACTGATCTTACGAAAACTTATTAAATACTACGAATACAGTCATTTTAAAAATTTGGAAGAAATTGGTCTATCGTGCAAATTGGAAAAGATCAAAGCAATATCTCACGTTAAAATCACTTCATAACTTTAATAATTCCACTTTGTAGAACTTATTCGTGAGGTAAGCATAAAATGTAATATATATTTTCATTTGTTTATTAAAAAATCATTTATGTAATTTAGCTTAAACTTCAACGTGAAGATGATTTTCATGATAATATTATTAGCTTTTGTGGGATAACTTCTAATCAAGGTAAATCTTCATAAGTTTATGTATCGAATTTTTGTATGTATATTCTTTTAAACTAATTTATATATATATTTTTTTTTTAAAAAAAAAAAAGAAAATCAATTAAAAAAAGTATTGGTTAACGCTAATGGTGGTATACTTAAAAACTATTTGAAGGACAATTTTAATAAACTTAGAAAGATAAATGCAACTTTAGACTTGTGCTGTGTCGTATTTATATGAAGAAGGAATTATGCATTGTATTTTGGTAATCTTGCATAAAATATATATATATATATTTGTTTATTACTGCTGTTGATAATTATTAATAATAAGTATATATCTATAATAGCATTCTGGCAATATATTAATTTGTCAAGGTATGCTGATTTTGGATTATCAAAAAGAATTGAGTCATCAACCAATCAGTCAAAAATTATTATGGTAATTCCTTATATTGATCAGAAATGTTTTAACAGACTAACTAGTGACAATACATTGCTAAAATATAAACTAAATAAAAAGAGTATTGTATACAGTATTGGAGTACTCTTATGGGAGATATTAAGTGGTTGTCCTCTTTTTATATTAAAGATGAAGAATATGACATTGGTTTAGCTATAGCAATTTCACAAGGACTTAGAGAAAAGGTCATTCCTGATCCACCTGAAGATTATGTTATCATTTATATTGGTAAATATATTATCATAAATAATTTTTAGTAGATTCATGACCATAATATTTTTTATGTTTTTAGAATGCTAAGATAATAAGCTAGATAATCGTTCACCAATAAATCAAATGGTTAATAAACTAAATATAATCATTTCAAAAACAAAGATGAATCTTCAATCACTAGAACCACAACTTTATTCTAAAATTAACGATTTAACACATGGAGAATTATCTTGAATTATCAAAACTTTGGTCAGGAAAATTATCAAATAAATAGTATGAATCATTATCAGACACCAGCAAATTTATAATGATGATGATGCTGCTTCTTGTAATAATAATACATTATCTAAATTTATTCAAATTTTGATCAGTTGCATGTTAAAGAATTAAAAGCAAATAATGAATCAGATATTATTTATGATACTATCGAATGTTTAACGATTATGGAATTAAATAAGGATGACATAATAAACAAAGATATCGCAAATTAACTACACTCTTTTGCTATGATATAAAATTTTATTGCTCTAATACTCAAATAACTAGCTTACAAGCTTTACCCAACTTCTTAACTAAACTTGAATGTAATTATACTCAAACATTACTCAATTCCTTAATCGTTTTAGTACTAAAATAAATAGCCTTACCAAATTTACCCTATTTCTTAACAGAACTTTATTACTCTGATACTTCAATAACTAACCTAACAACTTTACCCAATTCTTTAATGATACTTCATTGCTATAATACTAAATTGACTATCCTACCAACTTTACCAAATTGCTTAACGGAACTTTATTGTTATAATACTCAAATAAATAGCTTACCAAATTTACCCTATTACTTAACGAGTATCAAATTTAAGCCTTAAAAACTATTGTACTTTTATACTACTACATAACTATTTTTAAAAGGTCAAGTTTCTTTTGAAGAGTATGATAAGCTTTCACATAATTTAAACTCAGAATGATTATCCTATGTATCGAAAATAGTAACCATACTTATCCCCTGATCGACACCACTTATATGCATTTATTTGAAAAATTTTGGCACTATGATTAATATTTTCTTCTAGCTTTGCATTATTATCTTCTTATTCCAAATTTTATTTATTATACATCAAAAGATATTTCAAAGTTACAAAAAGGTTTTGCAATTTTTAATATTTATAATTGTAAGATTAAATAAATAAAAAAATTATTATAAAATTTTGCTAAACAAATCTGTGGTTATATTGATCCTGAGAAATTAATACTTCTTCATTTAACTTTCGTATTGTCATCAAAGAATATTTACAACTCTTCCTGTAATAATACAAATTCTTAAAATTTCAGATAGTATATCCAAAATATAAACATAATTTACAAAGTCTTTTAAATAAGAACATGATTTTAACTTTGCTATAGTTACATATTTTTTGGTCTTTAAAAAAGGGCATTCATATGATTCCTTTGAAATAAAAAGTTTGGAAATTATTATTTAAGTAAAGAAGAATACCAACAAGAAAGGGAAAAGGGTCAAAGGTATATTTCTTTAATTCATAAAATATGTTTCTTAATCCATTTTCTATATTTATTCGTGTAAATGACAGGTGATATATCATTTATCTCTGTAAAGGTTAGAATCAGTTTTCTTTTCACAAACTGGTTTTAACCACTTTTTTAATTTGAGATCCAGATTTAAACTGAATTTAATAAAATCGAACATTCGGTTGTAATAAACCCAAAAAACTGAATTGTGATAAGATTTAATATAAAAACAAAATATTTTTTTCCTTGATTTTTATTTATTTTTATTAAAATTAATCTAATTGCATGTTTAAAAATGATAGATAAAAATTAAATATAAAACTAGATTCACTAAATCCAAAGATAATTGAGGGTTTTGCTGAAATATTTATAATTACTTGTGTTGAAACAATGTTTAGCTAAATACAGAAGATGCAGAAATGGATAGATTTTTTTGCATGTTAAGATAAAATATAAAGGCTGCTTTTGTTTACATTCTACCACTTTAAAGGATGTAATATCAATTTATTGAAGTTTTATCTATTCCAATAAAAAAAATCACTGGGATCACAAATATATTATATAACGAAAGTCATATAAAAATTTTTTTAAAAAATTTAATCTTTGATCGCACATGATTCGCAACATTTATTTTTTAAATAAAATATCTAATATATAAATCATAATACTGGTCAAATTAATAAGATAAATTAAACGGTTATATATTTAATCAGTAAACTTTCAGTTTCATTATATTTGAATATTTGCAATGAACCGGTTTTATTAAACCCAGTTTTGAATCCAAAAAAACCAGACCTAGTTTTATATTGTAACCGGTTTAAACTGAATTTAAATCAAATTATACCAAAATGGTTCTAACCTCTAAACTCCTGACTAATTAGGAAGGGGCTGGTACAATACGATTCGCTTGATCAATATGGTATGATGTTGCTTTTTGCGAAATTTGAATCGTACCGTACTGTACCGGTAGTATACGGTCAGTACGATTTTAGAATTTTAAAAATTTATATTTCTAAGACATTGAAAAATTTTTAATTCAACGTATGTTTGTCAATATGAATTTAATAAAATTAAATTAAAAAGAAAAGAAATGTTATATTACAAAGTAATAATTTATTTTAATATTATTATTATTATTATTTTATTGAAATCAAAAGATAATCAATAATCAATTTTTTATAATAATTCACCGTCATATCAACGCAAGTCTCGTGAATAATACGAAAGAAACGTACTATACTGATTTTCCATATACTCTTAGTTTCACTTATTCCTAATTAGCCGGAAGATAAGTAATACTTAAATTCATTAATCTTTACAATACAAAATACAATGTGAAGGTTATTTCTTTAAGAATAAATGCTTTCTTTCTTTTATTTATAAAATAAAATAAAAATAAAATTTTGTAGCACGTGACGTCTAACCCGAAGAATTTTCTAAAAAATAAAAATAAAAATAAAAATCTTAATGAAGAAATGATGCTGAAAAAAAATCGCTAAGAAAGAGAAAATTTGAATTAAAAAAAACAGAGGTTACTGTAATTTAACATTAATATAATAAATAAATATCAGAATCGACCCTTTGTCAAAATCTAAAGAAACTAACAAAAAAAAATGTAAAAAAAATGTAAGTAAAAAACAATCAAATCATCGAAATAAATTACCTAATACTCGCAGAAGTTAGCCAGTTGTCAACATATTCGTCTGCCGTGGTCCTAAAGTGATTGCATTTTTATTATTCTAACAGCTAATATAAAATAGCAAGATAATAAAAGAACAATTATTTTAATTAGTTTTAGGTTAGAGAAAAGCAAAAAGCATATATAAAATCTGCCAACTTTTTTAGCACCAAGAATGAATTTGATTGTTCATTCAAACACCGTAAAAATGTAAGAAATTTTTGATTTTCTCTAGAATTTTAAACTATCTAATTAAAGGTTAAGCAAGCTTTTTAAATAATTGATCATAAACAAATTTAGTTAATTTTACAAAATAACTACCTTTACAGCAGCTAAACTTCATATCCAAGAAATAGTTATACATAATCCCGAAATCTGCGATTGAAGGTGGTAGGTATTTCGTTAATAATGATTATAAAAATGCCAGGATTATAAATATAGGAGAATTTGTATTACACAGGCTTTCCTAAATAACCGCTGGTGATAATCACGATTTACCCTGCGTAACCACAAAAAAAAACCAGCATGTGACCATTTTCATCGATCATTTCTAAAATAGATGATCAATTTTTATTGAAAAATTTTTTTGATTTTGTTTTTTAAGCAACAGCAAAAGTTAAAAATGATATTTAAATCCTAATATTCATATCCGCATCCTTGGAATTTGACCTAAACTATGTGTTTTATAAAATAATCAAATCAAAACAGTTCTACATAATTATTTGTCAAAAGATAAAAAAACACCAACTCAAATTCGAAAAAAAAACATAATATTAAATACCATCAAACCCATCTAACTTTCGGGTTAGGGTAAACTAAAATTTAACAGTAGTAAATAAATATAAATTAAAGCCTTTTTGACATATATCAAAAATATTATTATTACTAAGTTCAAGAACAGGATTACAAAAATTTTACTAAAGTTATTCTTTTGTATTAAATACCGTAGTTTATCGTAAGTATGATCGGCAGAATCGATCACGTGTCGCCGGTTATTTTATACTGCGGCAAATCACGTTGAAACAATTTGTCCTAAAACTATCGATGTGGCGTCTTGCATATAGCTAACCAAATTTATACCTATTCCTTTCTTTTTGGCCATAGCTAACTATATAAAAGTGGAATCATCAGACACAACTATATGGTATATATAGTGTTAAATACATTGTAAATCTTAAAATTGATCGACAAGGCGCAGTTTTCAGTAATTCGAAAATTGCGATAATAGCGCCATGATAAAATAAATTTATTTTTGTGATGCATGTTGTGGCTTGTTGGCCGGTAATGTAAGAGATAATAATGCTGTTTATCACTATTAGTGCGTTTGCCAATATAAATTTAAGGTCATGTACATAAAAATATAAAATATAATAATAAATAACCATATTTAATGAATATTAACTAATTACTTGACAAAAAATACAATTATACTTGCAACTTCAACTATCCCAGTTATCGTAAACACTTTCACCCCACGTGATTTGTTGTTCCGCCCGTAATAATTAATCTGCCCGAATTACCAATTCGAAATCAAAAAATTTAGTAAATTTATAAATTTTTTTAATTTATTTTGTCTGAATTTGCTAAATTTTAAAGATTATAATATTCAATAAAAAAAAACACGAAAAATAAAAAATTCGAAAATTTAAACTTAATTAAGAATGTGTAGATTTTTCTCCTCATTTAATGTTAAAAACTGATGATGTTTAATTATAACCATAACCGCGCTTGAATTTCAATAAAATTTGTTTAAAAAAACTTTATTGCATTTTATCGATCTCTCTGCCTTAGTTATTCACTTTAACAGTATTCAAAGTTTTATTAGCTCGTTAACAACAAATATGTCGAACGAACGTACTTCGACTACAATTACCGCATCTATGAGTTTGGCAAAGGCCTTTATAATGTAATTAAGAAAATCATACACTAAAATATTATTATTTATTGTTGATAAGAGAATTTAAAGAGAGGTTGAAATTAGAAGTGTTGGTTTGAGAAGTTCAAAGATTTAATAAAATAACTTTTAATCATTTGAAATAAACAGAAACAAATTATTTAATTGTCGTCGATTTCAATTACAATATTTTGTATTTCTACCACATTTTTTGACTTGTTTCGTTCGCCAACCTCACCAAAATTTTTATCTAGATTTAAAAGGATTCTAATTTCATCTTTAAATTTAGTAAATAAAACCTCACACTCAGCTTTTGACATTGGACCCTCTATAATTTCCTTCATCTTGGCCAGCCCTCTTAATTTGTCAGAAATTTTTGTTGAATGATACGATACTGGATTGTTATCTATTTCCATAATCTTTTGTTGAACCTCTCCAATCGACATCTGATAGAATCTATAAAATAAAATAAAATAAATATGGTGAGCGTCCCATTATTTGTGCACGTGGAATCAATAATTCCAAATAATTTACATCATATCCGGAAACCAATGTCGCCACCTTCGTTGATTTGGAAGCAAGAGGAAAAGCTCAATCTCAGCCACAATTTTTGCCTTTTGAAGTATGAACAGGAAATGTGTTCTATTTCCTTCAATTTCCAAGTTAAGCAACCCAATAAATAATTCATGAGATAAACCACAATCAAGAATGAAAACATAACTAGCAGTAACGTCATGAATGGATTTTCCTGATAATTCCATGGGTTAAGTGCTGATGTATCTCCCGTTAAAAACAAATACATGGCCAAGAGTGAGGTTGAATAGGTGGAAAATAGATTTAATTTTGAATCGGGACTTTGAATAAAGGTTATTTCGGGGTTGATCTCTTTATTTGGAGAAACTGATTGATATTCCGTAACGAGATTCCAAGGATTATTCGGATCACCATCTTTATCAGGTACATCCAACTTATAATTATGATTTGGTGTCAAAATAATAAAAAAAGCATGTGCAAAGCCAATAATGATAATAAGTAAGATCAACAAGAAGGAAAGTATCCTCTTGGCCACACCAACGATGATAGTTAAATTGGAGCCAAAGTAATCAAGGACTCGCAGGAATGTTATAAATTTAAAGTATAAGAATAGATTTGATATGGAAATCAACGCCGGGGAAGGTTTTCATGATCAGTTAACCAAAAGAAAGCGGTGCATATTGGGAATATAATTGCAGCAAGATCTATAATAAAATAAAACAAATATATGTATACACATTTTTTTTTTTATAAATCCCATCAAAAATTATACATACCGAATAAATTCCATATGTCTTTCACATATCTACTCGGTTTCCAGATAAATTGTCTAATTTCGTGAGTAAGATAAAAGAAACCAACGGTAATGCTCGTATATAAAATAATATGTCTCGTCTCACTTGAAATACTAGTTGAAGATAATGTTGAACCTATTCCGAAAGAGAACATAAACAAATTAAATGATCCCCAAAAAAGATAAAAATAAAACCATCCATAGGCATTCCATTTGAAATTAAGTAATGCCTCAGCATTCCATCCATCATAGATGGTTTCGTCAACCAAAGTAACAAACGGGTTGTCACTTGGTCTTAGCAATTCCTTCCAGAAATTGTAATCAGATGGATACTTTGTAAAGCCCAAGTAAGGAACGACAAATCTAACGACCCTTCTTCTTGGTTTATCTTTCTTACTAATATATTGGATAAATTTTACAATGACTCGACTGATTAGCAAAATTCGTTGAATGAAATAACTTTCTATACGATTATATACTTGTAGAGTATGAGCTTGATACGTATAACCAACCAGTTCCAATTTGCTGGATAAATAAGATTCATTGATATATGGTGTTGGAATTAACGTGGTATCAGCAATGAAATTTGAGTAATAAGTGGGTATATGTAAATATAATTTTGGCAGATATTTTGTGATAAGATCACAAAATCTATAATCCTTTTTAGGATCCATATTTTCTTCAGTCGCTTTATATATCTTGTCAAGGCAAGCAATTAGCTTTGCCATTTTTTTCCGACCACATTTTTTCCGATTAATGGAACGATTGATGATGTCATCGCTCATTTCTACGAGATACTTTCTTGAACTTAGAAGTTCATTAATCAAGTCTAATATGCTCTGTAACGATAAATATTGTTTTAACCCCTTCAAGATTGGGTTTGGAAGGGTTTTACTCGCAATAAAGTCATCAGTATTAGGATAGTAATATCTAGGAACAATCCTATTGGCTTTTTCATCAAAGCCTAAAATATAAATGCCACAACAATATAATGCTACATCATCATTACTTAAAATTTGAAGATGTGGGAATTGAATATGTTTGAATTGAATATCGCTAATAAATTTAAAATTATTTTTCTCATTACTTTGCGTTTGATCTTTCTTATAAACTTCCAATTTGGAATTCCGGAATTCCCATTTCAAATTATTCCTTACACAACTGGACTCTTTAACCAACTTACTGATACCATCTTTGAAGATATTGAAATTAAGATAAATAAATAGGTTGTGATCATGCTTCATCTGATCATATAACTTTTCCACAGGAATTATAAATTCGATCAATTCGATTTGATTCCGGGTAGCAATCATAAGTAGTAATTGTGATTCTGTTGAAGTTTCTACAATCATGTAATACTGAATGGATTTTTGAATACGATGTTCATCCTTAACCGTGTATGAGAGTTCATAAGGTGACATGATCGTATATTTAATTTTGTCCTCAACTCTTTTATGCAACATCAAAATGTCGGTATTATTGATGTTAATAAATTGTATTCTTTGACCTTTCTCGTACAGATCTTTTCCTATATAAAATTCCGTTAATAAATTCATTAAGAAAAAATAAATAAACTTGATAGCTTAAAATTTGCTCACTTGATGATATTAATATTCCATTCTTCATTGAGAATACATATATATGAATTTCTTCTTTGTACGTTGAACATATTGCTAATAAACTTCCTTCCTCATTTATCGTCCCCATCCAACCACAATTCGTTGGATCATTGAGCTGTTCTTTTTTAATGTTTGGAATGATGTAGTGATTTTCAATTTTCATTTTTTCGGTGTTTAATAAAAGTATGACGCCGTCAAGGGCAAGAAAAATTTGTTCAATTTTTTTTTCAATACGACTAACGTTGATCATTTCTATACCGAGTTGACCAATGGTTGGGATTCTATATGAACAAGAAGATTTTTTTGAATTTTTTAATGAAGCTTTTGAATATACATTTATACTTGGTGTCAATGGTAACGATTCCAATAAAAAAAAAGAAACCGCCTTTTATCATTAAGTAGCCAATTCAATAAATGCTCTCCATTTAAGAGATTCCGTGTATGTATTTTTTCGTCTTGTGAATCCTCTTGTAACAGCGGTATCGATAGCAATAAAAGGTCATCATTTGGGAGAAACCGTAGATGTTTTTTTTCGACAAATAAACTCTTTTTTTTGTTATTTTCGTCAGATAATGGTTTGGTAATCGGACTAAATTTGGAAGCTTCCAAATCCCGGAGATATGGATTATCATCACAAAAATAAATCAATAATTTATCGTTTGATAATTCTAGTAACTTTTTTGATTTGTGCAAAAGGACTTGTTCGTTCTTGTCTATTACGCATCTTTTGGTTGTTTTATCATTGAAATCAACGTTCCACAAAATCAATGAATGATCTTCATGACTTGTAACGAAATGTTTCATATTCGTTGAAATAACGAAAGATTTAATTGTTGCAATTTCGGCATCATCTGGATTAATATCATTAGACATAATGTATTTTCAGAATTGAAAATTAATTCAACGAACATTTATATATATACGCCAGCAGATTACACAAAGATTTAATTTATAATATAATCACATAAAAGTTTATTGAAGTTCCTATATCCGTTTAGACTTACGGATTGGATAGTGGCACAGGTACTGTAAATCTCGAGTCCCGTAACTTTTGTGAAATTATTGACAAGCCTCAATAATTATTTTTTTTTTTTTCTTTGTTCTTTTTATATGCCCAACAAAAAACCTTGTACAGCAGAAAATATTAATCATAGTAAATCGTGTGATCTGGCATAAATCTAGGGAACCTTATACTGTATGGTAAGAAATTATAATTCCTAAAATTAATGCTATCGTTATATATTGATATAATTTTTAAACAAATAAATTTTTGGACTAATTTTTGTTGTCCGAAGCATGAGGACAATCAAATACTACGACAAAAAATGTAATGTCGTTCTGTCAACCAATAGAATTCTGCGTTGCTGGTCATGTGTGTTACAACAAAATTGAACATTACTGTATTAAAGAATTGAATTTTTATCATAAGTCCTGTTATGCTTCGGATTAGGACGGTTACAGTTCAATAGTATTAAAAAAATTTAATATTTGCTCAATACTAATGCGCAGTACAATTATTTCTTTTATCAGGTTGGATTGCATTCGGAAGTAATTTATTTTCTTTTCTTTTTTTCTATTATTATTATTTTTTTTTTGCTATGTCGATCCCTCCCTTTTACGATTTGTTTTAAATTATTTAAACTTTTTTATTTTTATTAATTTTTTTTTTTTAAGGTTCAAACTGCAACATTGGTTGGATAATAGGCACTTTATTCTTAGGTTCTTCAGGTTATCATCTGAAAATTAACACGTGATCACCCTACGTTAAATTTTTATCAATATTGAAAATGGTAGTTTCTAAAAAATTTCTATTGTACTATTTTATTTTAATACTAAATTTTCATTGAATCATCCAAAAATTTATGTTAATTTTAACGATAAATAATAGTTTTATTTTGGTTAAAACTTTATTTTATCATACTTGTTTTTTAATTTCCCTTATGAGTTCAGTTGCTTGGATTAAATAACAAGTTTTTTTTTTTCGTTATTGTTGATTTGTAAATTTCTTTTTTATTATATGATTTGATTTTTTTTTAGTTCTCAGGCTAAATCTATCGTGCCAATCTTAATAGGTAGCCCTTTGGTAAAACTTGTTTCAAAATGTTAATGAAATATTATCACAAATATATAATTAGAAACATTAATATGTAAGGAATTATAAATCTTCTCTTAATAATAATTGACATTTATGGAAGGACTAAGGTTGCCGGGCAAAACCCGGAGGTCGAAATCGAAACCCGTCGAAACGTTTTGCCAAATATTTTTATTAAATGCAAAATTGCGAAAGTTTCGAGCAAAAGTTTCGACGGATGGCAAAACCCATCGAAACCTTTTGATATTAAAATACTATTTTTGAATTTAAAAATTTATTATTTTTTTGTTTTACAAGATGAGAAAATCGTATATAGCAAAGATCACTTTTATAATATCATATATTTATATAAGAAAAAAAAATCACATTGAAATTGAATTAATTTATTTTTCATCAAATCCAATTACATCATTTATCTCCCATATTTTCTTCATTAAAACTCATGACAGTACTTATCTTCTTCATCCATTAAACTTTCGTTTGAAAAATCATCATCTAGAGGTTGGAACCGGGTATACGATATGTTTAAAAAAATTTATTTGATCTGCCACAGTTTTTGAAATAGATATTAATCCGGATCCGATTTTTAAAATTAAAGTAAATCCGAAAAAATGAACCCGGTTTCAGCCTCTATTATCATCTTCTTCATAAGTTAATTTTTTAATTCTTTAATGAGTACCAGTGCTTGAAATTTTGATCTACTTTAAAATAAAAAGCAAAAAAAATCGTTTATTCTACATTGTGGTACAATAAATCTATTAAAACCGTCAAATTCGCAAAGTTGGTCGAAACTCGTCGAAAACCATCGAAACCCATCGAAACTGTCGAAATAATTTCTGAAAAGTTTCGTCTTTTGCCAAAATGAGTTTAAGGTTTTGCCCCGCAACTATAGGAAAAGACTGAACATAAAAAGGAAATTCATGAAAACTTATTTTAAAAAGAAAATTAAAAAGGAATTCAAGAATCACTATTTCAGACTTATCTAATTAATAAAAAGAGAAATAAATTCTTCGTAACAATTCAATTTGAACTTGTTTTATATATTAAAAATACAATTAATCGTCGTTATATTTTTCATCTCGAATTCACCATTTGATTCATTTAATACAAGAAGTTGGGATATCCTAATTGGTGTATCAGCAGCATAAAATAAAGGGTGTCGTTCAAATCCGAACGTTCAAAATCCCAAAGTTAAAATCCTGAAAACTATTATCCCAAAAGTCAAAATATCTCGAATTGACATTATCATAATCTTCGTCAAATTTAATCGCTTTGCATGAGAATTCGATAGGTTCTTTAAAAATCCTCAAAAAAAAAAATTATTTTTTTTTAAATTCAATATGAAATGACATACGAGATTTTGTTTTTCGGGATTTTGAACCTTCAGGATTTCGAGCTTCGGGATTTCGTACCAAAATAACATCTTTGGCAGTATAAATTTAAAAATTTATACACTCGCTCATAATTCGATCGTGTAATTTAGGAGGATTTCCATTTGAAAATAGGATATTATTATACTCCTTTGGTTAAGTTCTTGTTCATGACTTTTAGACGAATACCTTAAAAATTAAATTTTTCGAAATTTTGATTCATTAAAAATTTTATTTAAAAAAATAAACTGTGTTTTATCATTGTTACACAAACCCATATTGAAATCGTGTCAAAAGAATTAGATTTAAATTTATTAGCTTTCTCTATTCAGTTTTAACAATTTATTATTATTTGTTGACAATTGTCATAGATACAGATTTAAATAATTAGAATTTCATTTATAAATCAAGCAGAAATGGCCTGGTTTGTTGTATCATTGAAAGTATGCGATTAATGCATAATAAACTTTCCCATCGACAGCAAGCTGTAAACGTCTGGAACTTGTCTTTATAAATATTAGAAAATTCGGCTTTTGAGTAATTTTTTAACTAAAATAAAAAACCTTATTACGTATTTATCTAAAAACTTAAAAAATTCAAATGAAATGAATTAAAACTCAATTGTATTAAAAATTTCTTAGAACTTGATTTTCCTAGCCTTAACCATTAAAATTAATACCTAAATAATAAAAAAAAATACTTTCCTACGCTCATACCTTACGAACAATGTTTCGTTCTTTTATGTAGCGTTGAGAGTCTACTGGGCTCAAAATTTTTCTTCAAAATTAGTAATTTGATGACTTGTATATGATCGATCACATTTCATTATTTCGAGTTAGAGTCAGTTAAGAAATAGAGCAGAAATAGGTGTTAGTGATGAGAAAAAAAAAAGCAAGGGAAGAACCTAAATCGATAATATTACTCACGGTGACATTCTTATTTAAAGAAATGACAAAAAATGAAGATCATTAAAATTAACATTAACTTTGCATTATAAACTTACTCTGCAAAATCTCTTCTCAAATTATTTATTATTTCAATCGAACTATCAAAAGTAGGAGTGAGTTAAACTAAAATTTTATCATCTAAGATGTTACAATGAGATAAAAGCCAGTTGAATTAAGGCAAAGATTAAATAATAGTAATTATTCAAATTATAAAAATTTGAGTAAGCATATCAAGATGAAGGTTTAGATTGGTTGAAGCTTACTCAGTTCAGCGTTTAACCAAAATAGCAAATTATATAAGCAATAACTTTTAAGTTCAAGGTATCATAATTTTCCGCAAGATTAGCAGTATCTAACTTTTTATAAATTATTTCAGTTCTAAATTCCGAAGTGGAAGCGATTAATCTTTACTCGAAAATAAAATAAATTTCTATATTATATAAATTCGAAATAAATGCAAAAGCATTGGTAATTTAAAATAGTTAATTGACAAAATTTTATATTTTTCAACTATATTTATTCATTATAGTTGATGCTCTATAGAATTCCATAAGATAACCTAAAAAAATAAACACGTTAGTAAAAATATTAAAAAAATTTTTATAGTTGTAAGAAAAATTGAATTATACATACTTGTACCAACTTTAGTTAGCAAATAATAAAGTTAAACAAAGGAGTAGTATCGAGCTGGTATTAAAAATCCTTTACTAACATTCAAGGAGGAAAGGAAAAGTTTGAAGACCTTCAAGAAAAATTCGTAAAAAAAAAAAAAATCGACGACTTTATATTGGGTAAATCACTTTCCAAATTTAACGGATGATCTGATCTTCATCTTCATCCGATCCGTCGTATGAATTTTTATCCGATCGCTCAAATTTATCCGACAGATGACGGATATCCGAATTTAAAACGGATAATCAGTTGACGGATTGTAACTCTAATTCATTTGATACAAGAAGTTGGGATATCCTAATTAATGTATCAGCAGCATAAATAACGGGTGCCGTCAAATCCGAAGGTTCAAAATCCCAAAGTTAAAATCCCGAAAACTAAGAGATGAATATAATATAAATAATGTAATTCCTAAGGTTAGAATTAAATAAATACTTTGTAAATTTATTAATATAATATATTAATAAAGTAATAATTTTATTATTAGCTGAGAAAGCTTATTGTAAAAATTCGATCCTCTCCACAACGACGAGAATGATTTTCCCGTCAATGTGATTTAATTCAAAAAAAAAATTTAAATCTTATTTTAGATGTCAAAACAAGATGGAACTCTACATATTTAATGTTACAGCGTGCTCTTATACTTAAAGAAGTAAGTAAATATTTAAATAATAATCAAAAAATTATTTATTTATATTTTATTTATATTTATATAGCCTTTAGATGAAATAATAATTCTTGAACGTGAATTAAGAGATTTTTTTATTTTACCAAATTAATAAATCAATTATGTTATGTGTTAGAAGTAAGTTTAATTAATTTTTTTTATTTAATATAAAAATATTATTAAAAAACTTCTATGATTTTTAGATTTTTAACAAAGCTACTGAACATATGTCAAAATCACAATATATTACACTTTCCTCTTCTATTCCTATTTATAATGTATTACTTAACCATCTAGAAAAAATTTTAGATACTAAAAGTAATTATTGCTTGGAAATACGTACTGCTGTATTAAAAGGATATGAAAAACTTAAAAAATATTATATTAAAACAGATAAGTCATATGTTTATTCTATAGCAACAAGTAAGTAATTTATTATTTTTCTGAAAATTAAAATATATATAATATTTTAATTTTTATATTAATTTATTATTTAGTATTAGATCCTAGAATTAAATTGCAATACTATCAAATACAAGAATGGGAGCAAGAATATATAGATGCAGCATTAGAAGCCGTTACAAATATTTATAATAAGAATTATAAATATAATTTACCAATTATTATCGATAATGAAGTTGATGATCCAAATGATTTTCTTGTTAATGTTTTTGGAAAAAGTAATGAAATTAATAAAGATGAATTAGAAGATTATCTTCAAAAACCTGTAATTCCATTTAAGACAGATCCATTACAATGGTGGAAGGTAATTAATTATTAATTTAAGAAAGATTTATTAATTTATATTATATATATATAGACACATAAAGAAACTTATCCACAACTTGCATCTATGGCCTAGGATTTTTTATCTATACCAAATAAATAAAAAATTTTTTTAAAATATTTTTTAATTTTTTTATAAATTTAATTTTTATTCAATATATAGATACAAGTGTATCTGTTAAAAGAATATTTTCGGGTGGCATTGATTTAATTACAAAGAAAAGATCTAGTTTAAATCAAGAAAGTATTAGGAAATGTATGTGTCTTAAAAATTGGATAAAATTTTTAAGATTATAATAATTTTATAATTTTTTTTTTTACTATTTTTATTATAGTAAACTTTTTAGTAATTTTTTATTAATGTATTAAACAAAAAGAGTGATAAAAAAATAGTGGAAAGAATATAAATACATTTTTTTTATAATAAAATAATTATAATGAAATTGATTAACTGAATTAAAAATTATTTATTATATTATTATTTATATTGTAACAGGATTGGATTGACGAACGTGGCGCAGCATATTGCAGATCTAAATGTCAGACATATTTGATATATTT
>CAJVPP010000812.1:0-25923 GCA_910592005.1 Funneliformis mosseae
CTTTAGGACTTGGTTAAAAAGGATAATATTGGGTAGCAATAGACAATAGTAGATAACAAGAGATAATAACTTGTAATAATTAGAACTCAATTAGTTTTTATCACCAACAAGATAAATACTAATAACAATTATATGCTAACAAATATAATTATAGCAAATTTCTTATCCTTTAATAAAATCCTAAAAGTTTATCTTAAAATTACACTATTGTTTGAAGAAATAATTATTTGTAAACCTTTTAGAGCTCTTTCTAAAGTATCAAATAAAAGCTAAATCCCTTTGTTAATCTTGCATTAATACTAATTTTTAGTCATTAGTATTATAAGATAATACTATAAAAAATTATTAGATTCTCAAAAACTTAAACTAAAAAATCAAAAAAATACAGACAGACTAACAGATGAATAACTGACTAAAAAGATATAATAAAAATTGAAAGAAGTATATTAGAATAATAGAAAGATAAGAGAAAAGAAAAAATTTTTTGTTAAAAAAAATATTATATAATAGAATTATTAAAATAATTTTGAAGTTTTTATTTATTTTGCGTGTATATATACAGTATGTTGCAAAAAAATAAAATTTGATTATGTGATTTAAATTAGTCTTACGTGATCAAAATTTATCTGATTTTAATTTTCTAAAATGTAAAATTGATATAATGATCATAATAAATAAACCTTAATCTCTGATTGATATATTACATATTTTTTTTCTAAGCTACTGTATTACAAATATGATTTTAAAGCAAAAAAGACAACTAGATTATTTTATAATTATGGAATGAAAATATATGTAAAGGGTTAGAAATATATAGGATTATAAAGATTTCCCTTTTTATTATATATGATAATATTAAAAAATAAATAATATTAATATGATAAGTCAAAAAAAAGAAAGTGATCATTCAAAAAAGATTATTGACAAATTTTTCAAATCCTTTAGATAGAGTTCTAAAGAAATACTTCAATACTAATAAGGACTTTGGCTAAGAAATTAAGGCAGCATGATCTTAAAGTATTCTACTTAACAATTTCAAGATATTTAGCCACTTATGACTACAAAAACTCTTTCAAAAATAATTCTAAATGCTGATTGCTATCTATAAATAGAAACAGGTTAAATAGATATAATAATATATTTATTTCAGATGAAACAGCTTTCTAATAGGATCCTAAAAACTTTATATAAAGGTTAATCTAAAATTCAAGAAATTTACTATTATTTTTATCCAGTTTAAATCAAAAATTTACTAGTAACATTATCTAATTTTGAAACAATTTTAAATATTTTCTAATGTATATTACCCAAAATAAAAATAACTTATTATGATTTTTTATATTAGTTTATTATACAAATTTGTTTACTTTATTAGTCAAGAATTGATACTAAAATATTAACTATATGTTTTTGTGAAAAATAATCAAAAATTTCTCATGAATTTCCTATTAAGTATAAACGATCAATTAGATTAGTAACTTTTAAATTAGTATAAATTATATCTGAGCTATTATTAAAGTGATAAATAACTTATTTTAAAGTTATGTATGTGAATAAATTTCACCTGTTCTACTAGCTAGAGAAAATAAATTGCCATTAATATTAATATATATAGCAACTGAAATATAAGATAACGAGTCTACATTTTTGAAGAAGAAATATAAGCATGCTACTTAGATACCAATTTATACATTGATAATACTTTTCTCACTAATATTTCTTCCTTTGACTTATATAAAATAAAATTATTTTCTTATAATAGATTATTATCTGTTATATTTGCATAAGAAATATTTGAAGTTATTATTTAATAAATAATTAATAATATAATAAATTAAAATTAAAAAGTTAAAATTATATTAATACCTTTAATATATTAGGATAATCTAATATTTTTAAGTTTTTTTCTTTTCATTCATCTTTTTTTTTGTGATCTAAATGTAGATTCAAAAGTATCATCATTTTAAAAAATTCTGAAATTAGTAAATTTGTTGAATTTAGTTTTAATTTTACCTGATTATTAGATGATTGAATTGCATTTAAATGATGATTTTAGCAAGGTCATTCAGATCAGAAAAATGCATTATAAGATGCATAATTTTGAATTATTTGTATTATATTCATTAAGTCATCTTTATAAAATAATTTATCTTATTTTAATTCAATTATTGGAAAATATTTTTTTGAAGTATTTAAAATATAATCTAATTTAAGTTTTAACAAATCTGCAAGCTCATATTTATGTTTTAATTCATTTGTATTTTGCTTCAAATCTGCTAACTGTGATAATTATACTATTTCTAAAGCTGCATCAGCTAAAGGAAAGTTTTAGATTTATTATTATTAAAATCAATTCTACTGAGATTATTTAAATCATCAAAATCATCAGGATCAACATTTAAATGGTCAGAAATTGTCATTAATTAGTGAGATGTTAAACTATAAAAGTGTGAAATTGATTTATCATTTAATAATTTAATTTCTAACATTTTAATAAATTTAACTCCCTTGTCATATACTATTTTGATAGTATTATGAATAACATTATTATCTGGTTATGTTCGCAAAATATCAATATTTTTTTTGATTTAAAATTTGGATCAAAATCAAATATATATCCTAGTAAATAATAAAAAATTAAATAAATTAATTGTAATTTCATAAAATTTAATATAGTATTTATTAATTTACCCAATGCTGATGTTTTTTCTTTTGAATTTGCATATTTTGTCTAATAATTTTGTTTTGATATACAACACATTATTGCATTTTAAAAAATTCATAAAAGAAAAAATCATTTATTATTTGACGAAATATATCAAATACATACTCTATAGCTTCTGTATCATGTTCCTAAAAATATAAAAGTATGATAAGTAAAATTTATGATAAGATAGAATTAATAGTATTAAGAATTTTACTAGATAGGTAAAAATTTTAAAGCTTTGTAAAGAAATAAAGTTTTTGGTAATAAAAAACATTGAATTATATAATTTATTAGAATTTTCTATGTATTTAACCTACATATTTAAGAAAAAGTATTTATATATAGTTATTATAATTTATTTTTTTATGAAAAATATTACAATTTAGGTATGAATCAAAAGATCTTCTATTTAAAAACAAAAAAAAATTATTATAAGTATAATATAATAAATAATATATTAAATATTTACTATTTATTACTTAATACAAACAAATAAACAAATAAGAATTGCATTTCATTATTTTCTAAACCAGTTTAGTATATTTATACTAATACATTTGAATAAAATATTCTGTATGTGGCTCTATCATCCTGTTTATTAATGTTTAAAACATTTTGCATATAAAATATATAATCTGAAGATTGAGTAAAAGTTAAAAGATATTGATAAAGTATTATTATTTCTAAGTACAAAGTCATGCTTCTGAATGAAGTTGATTATAAGCTGTTTTTTTAGCATATTTAGGATTTTGCATGATTATGATAGGTAAATTTTGATATATTAGCATCTATATATATTAATTTATTCAATAAATGCTTTTTTTAAATCATATAACTTATTAAATTTTAATCATCTAGAAGTGTATATTATAATAATTATCATAAAATTTAAAAAGTTTTAGCTTTTTCATTACTTATTAATAATTGTTGTGAATTATATTCAATAGAAGTATTATCTGATCCTAAATTAATTAAATTAACACCTATATCTCATGATATGATTATTATATTTATTAAAAGATTATAAATTTTTGCAGCATTAGATTCTCCTTTTGTTAGTAACGTAGAAATTACAAGAGGTAGAATTTTTTTAATTGAAATCTAGTAAAATATTTAAAATATTAATAATTTTTTAATAAATAATTTTTAAATCATTTAATTTATACCTTTAATACTACTATTCTAACTTGAGTTGCAATAGCTTTTTTTTGTTTTATATAATTTATAACTTTATAAATATTGTCATACATTTGAACTGAAGTTTTTAATAATTTTAGAGTTGATCCAATAATTCTACCTAATTTATCTGAATAAGTTAGTTTAGGCCGAATTTTTATACAATTTATCATTCTAATAATAAGTCTAATTTAATTAAATGCTCTAATTAATTGGGCAAATTTTAGAATATTTTCATATACTAATTCTAAATTAGTCACAATATTAACTTCTTTTGCTCGCAGGTATCTTATAGATTAAATGCTCATTTTTGCAAATATTTATCTAAAAATTTCATACTCATGGCTATTTTCTGATAGTAAATTAAAAATTGTTTTAAGTGTTCAGAATAACAGAGGCCTGAGAGTTTTTTTGTTTTTTAATTTTTTTCTTGTATTTGCATTATTAATGATACTAATCTTTAGAATGGTTTTTCTCCTTTAAAAAATCTATCTTTTTCAAATTAAGCTAATTTAATCCAAATTTCTGTATTATCGTTATCTTCATCAGCTAATACCTATATTGATTTAAGATTCATATTAATCAGTAATTTGCTTAAAGGATGTTTAAGATAGTATTTTAGAATAAAACGAATATTTTTTCTAGTTATCTGTCACTATAAATATAAAAAAAACTTAGTTGGTCTAATTTTATAAATATAATACAGTTGAACATATACCTTATTAATTGTTTTATTAAGGTAATTATTCTTTCTTAGTTTATCACAATTATTACAAATACTTGATTCTTTAATTGTAAAGTTTTCACATGCTTTATTTTTAACGGATATAGTAGTTTATCTAAAATTCATATAGCATATACATGTAGATAATTTTTGAGATTATCACGTTTCACTATACTAAGACTCTTTAATTTAAGTTTTATTTTATTAACAGTCTTAGAATATAATTTTTTTACAGCTATGTTAAGTTTAATTGATCCTTCAAATTCAGCAGAACTATTAAATACATATTCTTGATACTTTCCTTTATATAATCCTTTATATGCAATTTTATTAACATTTATATTATTCTCTTCATTTTAGTTTAAAAAAACTTTAATGCTTTGTTGTCCTTTTTTATTATATTTATAATTACTTAGTTCACTATGTATCATAAGATTTTATCCTCAAAATATTGATCTAAATAGATTTCTTTTTCACACTTATAATGAACTAATTTTAGAGTTATTTCTTCTATAAAATATTTATTAACATGTAATTTATTTTATAGCTCATCTATTTCTGTTTGCAAAAAAATTTTCTTTCTACGTTTTCTCTTTCTTTTTTATAAATTATCTGCATTATCATAGATTATAACATCATCATTATATTCTTCTTCTAATATAACATCTGCTTTTTCCATTTTTTATCGTCTGTTATTACTTTATTTTGTTTCATATTTATCTTATCTATTTTGACTAAATCATACTTGAATAAATCCAAAAATTCTTCTTCAGAATCATAATTACTATCTTCAGATAAATAAAGCTTTATAGAAGGAGAATTTTTAGAATGTTTGACTTGTATTTTTAGAATAGAAAAAAAATTTTTTATCGTGATTTTACATATCTATATATATATTTATATATTACTCTTATAAAAAATGTATATATTTATTATCTAATATAGTAACAACCTTAAAAATAATTATAAGATTTTTACCTATTTTATAAAACAACAATTTATTCTTATCTATCTTAATAATTAACTTAAATCTGATAAAAAATTTGTAGACCATTATTAAAGTGAATGTAGAATGCTAAATGTCAAAAAATTTTACTGAATTGAAAAGATTTATGGCTGAAAAATGGAAGGAAATTCTGGATTACATTTTAATGAATCTTACAGATTTGATGAAATGACATTGCAAGCTCATTATCAAAAATAATGAAGAATGAATCTCTTATTAAATTCTATTATTGTAATAAGCTCATTTCCACCTTTCAAATAAAAAAATTTCATGTTATTATATATTGTCAACATGAAATTATAACCATTTTTTAAATTCTGATTTTTTTTTGCAACACATTGTATTTGTTGAAAGTTGCAGAAGAGAAAAAAATATGAATGAAATGAAAAGTAGAACCCTTACATATCGCGATAAAATATTTTGAAGTACAGAAATTTTGGGTATGAATATGCACGAATTTTCACGTGATAAACTATGTTACTGTGACGTTGCCCTGAAAAAATGGTAGCCGGATTTTATTTGCCGGGTCACATATTTTTAAGGTTAATATTAGAGTTAGATTTGGATTAGGATTAGGGTTAGGGTAGAATTAGGATTAGTTGGAACTTGGGAGAGAAAATGTTAATTGTCACAATTGACGTCACCCCTAATAAGTATATGTGACCCGGCAAATAAAATCCGGCTATCATTTTTTCAGGACGACTGCCCTTACCAAAATAAATATCCTCTTCGCCAAGTAATGAGATATAGTAAATAATATGAACCGTAGGAGGTTATTTGGGAGATTTGCTAACTTACATAGCGTCGCACGGAAAAAATGGTAGCCTGCTGCTCATTTTTCAGGTTAAGGTTTGCTATTAAATCACGTTACGGATCATATTATCTACTATGTTCGTAACTTGATTTTAATATCAAACCTCCATTTGTCTTCGTGTCTCTCTTTAAGAGGTAAATTTGCCAGTCGTTCGTGCCTTTTGAGCCTGTCGTTAGAGAGAACTTAATCTCTCCTGATGTGGAATATCTTACCTTCGAATGAGTCACTGCGGTCCTGTCATACAATCATTTATGTACTTATATATATATCATCTGAATTTTTATACAATTACAAAAATGTCTTTTTTCAGTTGGTATAAAAATCACTTAACGAGACGACCGATTTTGATTCAATCTATTACCACGGGTAAATTTGTAATATTTGTTCACGAATATTCATTATTTAGTTAATTCAATGTTAATGATTTTTAGGAACGTTATTTGCTACGGGAGATGTTATAGCTCAACAATTTGTTGAACAAAGGGGATTGGAATCTCATAATTCTTATCGAACTTTAAGACTTGGAGGATTTGGTTTATGTGTAGCAGCAAGTATTTGATGCTTATAAATTCCGTGATTATAAAATTTTTTTTTTTTAATTTCTTTTATGTTTGTCAATAGGGACCATCCACAGCTCTTTGGTATCGATCTTTAGATCGATTTGTTACGATTAAAAATCCCATGTTAGGTAATTCATATTGATGTAAAACACTTTGTCTTTAATTCTATCATTTAAATCATTTTTATCACCATAATTATAATCTTTGTACAGGGTTAGTAACGCGCGTTTCGCTAGACCAAGCTTTATTCGCTCCATGTTTTATTACAACATTTTTTATATGTCAAGCTTTAATGGAAGGTCAAGCTAAATCTCAGATTTTAGAAAAACTTGGAGATGTAAATATGTTCTCTATAATTTACGGAGAGATTATTTTTATGCTAATTTCTTCTATCAACTTTGTATCAACAGGCTTTCGTGCCTACTTTAATTAATAATTATAAATTGTGGCCAGCAGTACAATTAGTCAATTTTCATTTTGTACCATTGAATTATAGGACTTTGATTGTCAATTGTGTTGCTCTTGGTTGGAATACTTATTTATCCGTTATTAATAAGAAAAGTTCCGATAAGGTAAATGATAAAGGGGAGAAAATTAATACACCTTTGTAAATAAATTGATCACAAATTTAAATATAAATCATCCTTTTCTTTTTGTTTTAATATATAAAAATATATTTCACTTGTTTTTTCTACTTAAATTGCTATCAAATAAAATTTCTAATGTAACTATCCTACGTCCAAATCATGAAAATATGCCATTCTTCAATACCAAATCATCCTAACAAAATCTATATCTTCATAAGATAATTCAGATATGCAAGATCAATAAAAGATTACAGGCGTCGTTACTTGAAATGGATTAAGCTATGTGCGCGATCAAGCGAAGTTTTGTCAGTGTATGAATGGTGGTTTTTTAAATGTCGTATAGTTTTAGAAACTTAAATAAATAACGTCCTATTTGTGTTATCCCAACAACCACATGAACGTGAGGTCAGCTAATCAAGATCCAATGACCAATCAAATTTAGCTGATCTGATCAAAAAAAGCATCTATTGTAAATTAGCTTACGAAATTTGAAATGTAAATCTGTAATAAAAAATTTTTCTGAAAAAATGTTATAAATTAATTTTTTTGGTTGATCAATTCTTTTTTTTTTGAAAAATTTGAATTCATGCCTCCTAATAATAAAATTAAAAAATCTGAAAATAAAAAAAATGAAAAAATTGATTACGATACCGCACAAAGAAGGATTTTGCAACATACCAAAATATTAGAATCAAAAGAATCATATATAAGTGATGATGATTCAAATACGACTAGACTCGGTTTTCACTCTTCGAATGACAAAGAAAGTACTGGTAAGCTTGTAATTAAAATTTTTTTTTTTGAATTGGAATTCGGTTTAACAAACATTTTGTAACAAATGTATATAGTTACTACGATTCGAATTGGTGATGTTTCTTTAAGGGTTACCAAGTCTAAACGTCCTGAATTGGTTCCCCATTATATTGATCCGCTTTTTGAAGAATCACAAGTTTGTATATTCGATTCTTTCTTTATGTTTAAATATTTAACCAATTCACGTTTTGAATTGATTTTATATCACCTGATTGCAATTACCAGGAAGTTCTGAGACATTTAAGATGGTAAGTATGAAACGTTAGGTAAAACTATGGCAAAACATGAGTATTCGACTGATGTCAATCATATTTATATAGGATAATGCAAAAAGACAAATTAAAACAAGATATATTCCTCATCGGGTATATAAAAATATTACCTAATTATTAATTTGATTTTTCTGTATTTTTACCCACTCAAACTAATTAACCAATACTTGTTATAGACTTCCCGGGCATTTACGTAGGGGACTAGTTCTCAAGTATGCTCAACTTACAAATCGAGAAATCGAGTACGTTCCTTTATCAAAAGATTGTACTGATTCGGATTTAAAACAGCGTCGTGAAATATCTGGGGGGACCGCGTATTACATAGATCAAGCTTGCGTTAGAGCTGCTACCAATGGTCGAATATTAATCTTGGACGGTATTGAAAAAGCCGAAAGAAATGTTTTGCCGATATTAAATAATTTATTGGAAAACAGAGAAATGTCATTAGAGGATGGAAGATTTTTGGTACATCCAAAACGGTATGACTCTTTAGCAAAAAATAATAAAAAAAGCGTGATGGATGATTGGAAACTTGTGAGGGTTTCAGATCAATTTATTGTTATGGCTCTTGGTCTACCAGTTCCACCTTATGTTGGACATCCTCTGGATCCTCCGCTTAGATCAAGATTTCAATCAAGAGATGTAAAGCCACCCGGATTTGATTCTTATATCAGACATTTAAGAAAATTGGCGCCTGATGCAAATCCGGAATTAGCTGAACGATTAGCATCTGTGGCAACCGTTCTTGGATCAATGTCATTTGATGAAGGTGGAATTGAGATTCCGGAATTTCCGAGTTCAGTGGATACAAGTGCTCTTGTTTTGCAAAAATTTCCATATATTAAACCAAGATTTTTGTTGGACTTGTTATATCCATGGCCTTTGCTACCAACTTGTGCTGCTGAACAAAAAGATGTTATTGAAGCGACTTATCATCGTTTCGGGATGCTAGGTTTTGAAATTAATAAGCCAGAAAAACTCAGGACGGAAAGTGGCAGTAGTAAGCCCGAGGAAGATATTATTTTTCAATGTATGCCTGGATATAATGTTACTGATATAAAATTATCAGAAAGTAAGGAAAGAGCTATAGCTAGTGACCTTCCTATTCATAAAATTGATTTAAATTTCCATTCTGAGGTGGCGGGGTTAAAAGATCATTTAGTTCAAGTTTTTGGAGGTGATGAAGATCCTTCGACTGCAGATTTCTTTGTTGAGACTAATTATCACAAAAACTTATTTAATTCAATGTTAATTACTCATTCTGTGGGAGATTTTTGTGTACTTGGAGGAAAAGGTGTTGGTAAAAGTGCATTAGTAAGGCATTTTGCCATAAATCTTGGGTATGTTATATAACAAGTTTAATTTAAATTCATGTATATAATAATAACAAAATATCTTTTTTTTTTTTTTTAAAAGGTATACTATTGAATACATCCCATTATACAAGGACATGTCTGCTCGCGATCTTTTACAACGTCGCGGCACAACCTTTGCAGGAGACACAATCTGGGAGAATTCATCATTAGTAAAAGCAGCGTTATTTGGTAGTTTAGCCGTTATGGATGGTATCGACACACTTTCATTTGGAACGATCGTGACATTACAACGCTTGATAAAAGAACGTGAGATATCACTTCCTGATGGAACTCAATTGATTCATCCGTTTAGATATCAGAAATTAATAGAAGGTCATGGGTTCACAAAAGAACAATTGGATAAAAAGGGAATCTTTGCTATTCACCCAGCATTCAGGATTATAGCCTTAGGACGTCCCGTTAGTGGTGGAAGTGGTGAAGGAAGACCTGGTGCCTGGTTATCACCGGAAATCGTCTCAATGTTTCAGTTCGTCGTTGTGCGCTCATTGGATTATCAAGAAGAAATGCGTGTTCTTGAAACTTTGTCTCCTGGGATAGATTCTAATAACCTTTCGTTGCTATTGCAATTTGCCAATCGACTTCGTAAAGGTTCTGATGAAATCGTAAAGACACTATCTAACGCACTTTCTACACGGTAAATCAAAATTAACGATAATTATGTATCCATTCTAGGTAATTAATTTTCTGTTGTATTTTTGTAGACAATTGATCAGGATTTGTCGTAGACTTGCATTGTTTCCGAATGATAGTTTGTATGAAGCTATTCATAGAGTTTCTTTATCAAGATTCTTACCATCTTTAGCCAAGACGGCATTGGAAGAATTAATGGCCAGCAATGGCATTTTACCTCCAATGAAAGTTGTTAATGTTGAACAGGTAAATTATCTAAAATTAATGTCTTCATACGTTATATAAGTTTAAGAAAAAATGAAAAAATTTTTTTTCCATATATAGTTGAAAATTGATGTGCTTCCGTCAAGGTCAAATCCTCAAATATTGAAAATAGGAAATGTTGAAGAACCAATAGCTAAGGATTCGAATCCACTTTTAATTCCTGATATTGTCTTTCATGAAAATCCTAAACAAACAGAAATTCTCATGCAAATGTTGCAAGATTATCAATTAGGTATTTAAACATAACAATCTTATCAGAAAACGAATGTAATATGTTATATATCAATAATATAATTATGTTTTAACAGGGGAGCACTTGTTATTGATCGGTAATCAGGGAGTAGGAAAAAATAAGTTGGCAGATTACTTTTTGCAATTGTTGAGATTACCTAGAGAATATATCCAATTGCACCGGTATGTTTAAATATTTTAATATTTGTATTTTAAATACGGATGATTAAAACTTCTATGTTGTTTTTTAATGATTGTAGTGACACAACAGTGCAGAGCTTAACGGCTACACCTTCTATCGTAGATGGTGTGTTACAGTTTGAAGATTCTCCGTTAGGTATGGATTTTAAGACCAAACACATTCATTTATATTATCATGATATGTATACTAATCCACATTCTTCATATAGTTAAGGCTGTTAAAAATGGTAATTAAACGTATTAAGCTTATATATATATTATTGTCATGCTTTATATAATAACTATAAATTATGAACATTACAGGATATGTATTAGTGGTTGATGAAGCAGATAAAGCACCAACTTATGTAACAGCCGTGCTAAGAAATCTTCTTGAAGATGGTCAAATGGTTTTAGGTGATGGAAGAAGAATAGTGTCTACAATATCATCTAAAGATGCTAAAGAATGTATTGTTATACATAGAAATTTCAGAATGATAGTATTGGCGAATAGGCCAGGTGGGAATTTGTCTATGCGTAAGATGTAAATTAAATCTTTAATAACATTTATTTGTTCATATTTATAGGATTTCCTTTCCTTGGTAATGATTTTTATAGGGAAATTGGGGATGTTTTCAGTTGGTGAGCAATTGTTATTATGATTTCTTTTGTTAAACTATAAATAATTTTTGGTTTTAATAGTCACGCTGTAGACAATCCCGATTCAGAATCTGAAATGTTTCTGTTGACAAGATATGCACCAGATATTTCGGAGGATTTACTTCTTAAATTGACAGCAGCATTTGGTGATTTAAGAAAATTAGTAGACGAGGGATTGATTTCTTATCCATATTCCACTAGAGAATTGGTCAATATTGTTAAGCATATGCAGGTAAATAAGCATTCTTATGAATATCGTGTTTAACTACGTAATTTACTAAATAGAACTTTAATTTTATTCGAGATAGCAATATCCTGATGAAGGAATCTCGCGTATATTACAAAATGTTTTTGATTTTGATCAATATGATAAAGATTCAAAGGATCTTTTAATTGAAACCTTCCAGAAACATGGAATTCCTGTTGGATTAGAATCAGATTTTTCGATTAAATTAGGGAAAAGGATACCGTTGAGTAAACCTATAGTTACTGAACTTTGGACAAAATCAATTTCTGATAATAAAGTTTGCGTAGTTAAACAGGAACCTATAATATTTGGTGTATGTATAAATATAAATGTTGTTTATGGAGATGAATTGATTAATTCTAATGAAGATTTTTTTTCTAGGGGGACTGGGAAATTAAAGTTAATAAATCGAGAGAGCTCGATCGAACTGAAGGTAAGATAGGATCCTTATTTTTTAACATGCGATGAAAAATGATTTGACAAATTTTCTTTTGTTAGGTCGAATTGTGACTTTTACCGAACAAATTTATAATTTCAAGATTCCAACTCGCGGTGAAGCGCTTGATATAGTCGCACTTTCTGATGGATCATTGTTTGTAATTACAACAAATCCTATGACGATTCATACAGTTGACCAAAATCACCAAAAAGTTCGAAGTATAGAGATGTACGAATTCTTCCCATTACAAAAAGGTAAGAATTTATTAATATTTAATTGATAATCATTACGAAAATTTCAAAGATCAAAGTTTTTTTATTTTTTAGCTTCGCCAAGATTAAGAATGGCGATAGTACAAACACAAGAAACATGGTATATTATATTACATAATCCAGCTGAAAATTCATTATTTTCCATTGATTTAACAAGAAGTATAGCTGCAGCGGACATCGTATTGATCAATAAAATAGGGGTAAATTAATTTGTCATTTTTTTTTTTCTGTCTCATGAATCTTTTTTTTTTTTTAGAAAAATACTTCAACATCATCATCAATTATAGTTAACTGGGTTAAATCCCGTGAAGTCAATTATGTTAAAAGATTATGAATCCCTCGGGATTTTAGGTATGGGAACTAATACAACGATGAATATCACTTCCATAATTTTTAATGATAAATAAATAATATTTTTATAGTTTTTTATCAGATTGATAGACCAACTATACTTTTATTGGATTTCAATACCAATACTCAGCATATTATTGAAGTTCCAGTTAACAGTAAGTGTCATGCTAATTTTCTTTGAAACCTTGTTTTTTTTAGCCGTTTATAAACTCTTTATCACATGTATAGTATCACGTTTATATTTGTTGAGGACAAATGTGTGGTTATTAAGAGATTGTTCAAAAGGACAATATCATCTTTTGTATGCTGACGATCAGCAAACAATGTATGTATTCATATATATTCGATCAATAACAACATATTTAAATTCAGCTAATATTATTTAATGATAATAGGATTCCTAATATGATTCCTGATATAATCAAGAATATTGACATTAAAGGATTATTTAAACCTAATCCGGAAACAATAACTTATTTGTCAAACGATGGCGTTCCATATCCAAAAGTGTATGATTTATTCTCATCACCTTTATTATATCATATAAATCAATTAATAGACATTTATGTTTAATTTTGTTATTAGATCATCTGCCAGATTTTCACATAATGAAAATGATTCTATTGCTTTATCTATTGTATCTAACTTACCCGAAGCATTGTTGGAAAATCCGTCAAATAATTCTAAAGCCGAAATTATTTCATTTATGAGAGAAAGTGGTGATGATGGAAGGAATTATTATAAGAATTTAAAGACCTCTTCTTTATTTTTAAGAAAGTCTGGCCAATTAGCTACTATTATTCCATTAAAGGTATGCTGATGTTTTATATATATATATATATAATTTGCTTTATATTTCTTACAAGTAATTTTAACATTGATTTTAAAATTTATAGGATGGAAGAAGTGAAGGTTATTTAGAACTATTTAATCCCGTACAGACTACGTTATGGAGGGTTATAATACCTTTAGCTATTCCTGAAACCGGTCTAATTAAGAAGTGAGCCAGCTTTATATTCTAAAATATAATTGATAGCCAATTATAATGTGTGTATTTTTTTAATTTTACTTTCATAGTGATCCAGCATTAAATGCTATCGGTAGTCCTTACATACATTTTGAAAGAACTGCCGCATCTATGCTGGAATTACCTAATGGTGATTTGTTGACCATGGATATTAGTGGTATGTGAATTGTTTTGGATATATGTTAAAGCTGCTGATTAAATATCGTGTATTAATTTGAAATTTAATTTAGGCGTCGTGAGAGTATGGCAAGTTGATGCTGGACAATTAATAAACGCTGCTAACACTTGGAGGAAACTTGTTGGTTCTATTGACCAACGTGTATTATCTATCATATATGAAGACTCGGAGGTATAGTATAATTTTTGTATGTTTCAAAATAAACTGCCGAATCAAATCTTTATTATATTATTTTTATAGGGGAATACGATTTATGAACAAGCGGAAAATGTTGGAGTGAGTTCACAGGAAGGAAGTTCTGGTAATGGAGGAAGTGGGGGGAATGAAGGTGGTGAAAATTCTAACGAAGGAGCAGATGGAGCAGGTGGTGGTGGTGGTGTTCCGAGTGATCCATTGAATTTTAAAGGTCGTGAACCTACATTTATTGATGTTAGTAATTTGGAAATTGTAAGTCAAATACGAAAAATTATTATATTCTTTTTTCCATTAACTTAAAAATGGTTAATCCAATCTTAAATAAATTAGAGAACTGAGGCCAAACCACCCTTTGAACTTACTGACGCTCAGAGGTAAAAAAGAAAAAAAATCATATTTATCTCCTTTTTATTTATTCATATTAATTCACGCTTTGTCTTTAATAATCTCAGAGAATTACATGAAATATCTATGCAAAAACGTCGTGAACAAGTTAATATGACTCAAGCAGATTCTGACAAATTTAGATCATATTTAGCAAATGTACAGCGTGAAATTCGAGAGTTACGTGTTATATTAGAAAGTATTGAAGCAAAAAATAAAGAACGCGTTTGGTTAAAAAATCAAAGTTCTGGCGACATTGATGATACAAAACTGTAAGTGTTTAATAGGAATAAATAATCTGAATAATTTGGTATCCTTTTCTTATTCTAAACTATGTATTATAATCAGAATTGAGGGATTGACTGGGGATAGAAATATTTACAAAAGACGTGGTGAAAATGATCCCGAAGTTGGATTCTTCCAAAATCTTCCTAAGAAAATGTATTTCTTATTTGATATAAGTGCAAGGTAAGGGTAAAAATTATTAATAAATTTTAATTAATTAAATTATGAAGGTTTAATTTATTTTTAATTTAATTATTAGTATGTATCGTTTTAATTCGCATGATCGACGGCTGGAGAGGTCGATGGAAGTCGCGCTCAGTATGTAGATTTCATTATTTAATTTTAAGATATAAAAAGAAATTAACGGAACTAACTATCTTCATTTTTTTTTTTTTAAAAAAAAATTTAGTGGTTATGGAATCATTTAAGTCGTTTGAACACAAATTTCAATATAGAATTATTGGACATAGTGGAGATGGACCTAATATCGAATTTGTCAAAGAAGGACAATATCCTCGCACGGAAAAAGAATCATTGAAAATATTAAATCAAATGTTTAATCATTCGCAATTTTGTCTTAGTGGAGGTAAATAGTTTGTCGTTAAATGCTATATAGAAATGACACTAATTTAAAATTTTTTATTTTATAGATAATACAGTTAGTGCTACCGCTCATGCTATTAAAGATATCGTGAAAGAAGATGCAGATGATTATTTTGTCGTTGTACTCTCAGATGCGAATATTCAACAATATAGAATTAATCCAGAAGATATTTCGAAAGGTAATATATTATACAAATCTTAATCAATTCATATAATTGTTTATAAAATACATTTTTCTTCCTTAATTTATAGTATTGAAATCTGATGAAAGAGTAACTACAAGTATAATATTTATTGGATCTTTAGCAGATCAAGCAGAACAGTAAGTTTTAAATTCAACTATTTTAGCTTTGAAATTCTAATTGCTAAATCAATTTTTCATGCTGTTAGGTTAAAGAAATATCTAGGAAATAAGGCACATATTTGTATGGATAATAAAGATTTGCCAAAAATTATGAAATCTATATTCTTGGCTTCTATGTTAAAAGATTAATAAATTGGCTAACAGGAACTGTTGTGTGTCCGGAGATAAGGAACTTTAAAATATAATTATTAATACGGCGATCGCCGGACAGACTGACATGTCGATCCTATTGACTTGTACTGAAAAGTCCTTCGGACAATAATTTACTAATATTTTTGATAAATGTTAAGAAAAAGAGTAGCATAATAATGATTTAGTATATATATAAAAGGAAGCTCCTTATAATTTATTGTTATAATTTATTGTTATAAAAGTAATAAATATTAATGTTAGTCTACTTTTTCAACAAAACTGGTTAATGATTATTCAATTAAATCAATTATGATCTTTATTACTCTATTATTTATAAATTTAGATATCATTATTTTAGCGATGTTTTATATAATAATAAAATCATGTGGCTTTCCAAAATATTTGTCACATCCCTGTTTTTCTATTTTAATTTGGGCAACCCTTTACATTTTTCTTTTTTCTCACAACACTAAAAAAATAAAAATAAAAAAAAAAAAAATGTTTTTTATCGCCTATCGCTTTTTTGTTGGCTTTTTCCTTTATATGTCGTAAAGTAAGTATTTCCTCGTTCTACAATCTAACGACGATGTCAAACCGTCCCTTTGCCTAAGCCTCCTTCCGGATTGCATGGCCTTTACATGCTTTCATTAGTTTGGAGAGCTGATGACGCATACGTGAGGATCGTTCGTGGCTACCAAACGCTCTTATTGTATTGAAAGGCCTCTTCTATTCTCCCTTGCGGAGACAAATCAAACTTGGGTTGGTTATAGTTTGTTATTTTCCCTTGCGGAGACAAATCAACTTTGGTTGGTTATAGCTTGCTATTTTCCCTTGCGGAGACAAATCAACCTTTGGGTGGTTATAGCAATGCCAAAATATTTATTAAGTTTACCTATTCGGTTTACTGATTTTTTTTTACCTTTTTTTTTTTTTAGTGAAAACGTTCATCACTTGCAGATAAAGGGATCTGCAAACGATTAATTCTACGATTGCGACGAGGATACGATGTGATATTTATTTAATGGACCCTCCAATAATATTTGAAAAAGAAACTTGTTTAATAATATAATTAGTTATTCTTATTTGTACGACCAAAAGTCTTTTTATCAATAAAAGTTCAAAACAATTTCTCATTATCTATTAAAATCTATTCGCTTTTTCTCGTATTACTTGTAACATGTTTAAGAACAAGAACCATTGTCGGACTAAATGTAACGTGAGGGTAATTTTTTAAAAAAAAAGAATTTTGCGAAAAATCTTCAGTTAGCAACGCGTAGTATTTAATAAGGTGATCCCGGATAGTGAAAATTGCATCGCTCCTTAAATTTGAAAGATTATTATTGTATTAAAAAATTATTATTTATTTCTTGCTACATTGAAAAAAATTATGTCGAGGATTGATATTTTTCGAACGCTCTATAATATGATACCCAATAAATATACATTAAAATATGTTGTGAACAAAGATGAAAAAGCGTTTGATCATAAGTTAATATAAAGTTATATCCTAAATGATCATCATAATATAACACGTGGGAAGTATCAATCATTATCATTCAAAAAAAAAAAAAAAAAAAATATGTATCTGTTAGATTTTGACATTGTAATAATAGTTTTTCTCCAATAGCTCTGTATTGTTGTAAATTCAATGGATTCTCATCCTGGAAGAACGATATGCATGGGTTATTCGGTCATGAGCTTCGCGATTGGATTTCTTGAACTTGATGATAGCGATGATTAGTTGGATATCTAATTTGGTGCTAATTTTTTACTTTCTTTTATATTATTGTCATATATATGGCTCATCTATAAGTATACTGAATTGATGCCACGTAAACGACAATGATTATTTAATTATATTTTATTGATTGAGGAGTAAATGCAGTTGCTCCCGTTCACATACAAAAATGAGTCGAATAGAACATTTTTAAAAATTATTTTACATCAATAACTTAGTTAAGCTAAACTCCAACAATTTTCCTCATCTTTTCTTCATTAAACATATTAAATCCAATTCCGAAATAAATCATTCGATTTAATAAGAATAAATTGGTAATGAAACAAATAAACATTATCGTAATAAAGAAATAAAATCTCATTAATTTTGCCCAACTTTTTAAAAATAATGAAGAGCAATTGTTTATAACCCAATAGCGATATAATTTTATTGCGATTTCTATAAATATATATATTTTATTTTTTTAAAAAAAAAAAAGAAAAGAGGTTAAACAGCGATATATTGAAGAATAAGATTAACCATGCTTTTGCTTACCTTTGAAATGATGCAGACAATAATTATAATTATTCAAATTTAAATTTTTTAATTCGAGCTCATTTATAAATAATTCCATTATATCAGAACCATTTGAAGACGGTTTTGTCAACATTTTTGTTGGTTGTAATGGTGACATTTTTGTTCGTTTGTTTGTTGGTTCGACAATTTCTTGATATTTAAAATTAAATCGGTCACATTGTTCGGACATAAAGTGAACCTTATCATTATTTGGAATTTTCAGGACGCCATATATATAAATCGGGTCAAATTTTTTTGCAGAATTAAATCTAGGTCGATTAGGATTTATAAAAGGATTTAAAATGTTATCCATGGAGTTATTCCAAGAACTCATCCACCATTCATTTAATTTTTTATGGATATATTTAATAGTAGGGCGATTGCTTGGATTATGATCCCAGCATTCGCTAATTAATAATTCTAACGGGTAAGGTAATCGAGCATTTGTAAATAATTCTGGTTTTTCGATTTTAAAAGGAGGTTTCTCTTTCATTATTAAATTATGAAATGGTTTTTGTAAAGAAATTTCCCAAAATATCAACCCCAAACAATAAATATCAGATTCTTTTGTATATGGTTTTCCATTAATTATTTCGGGTGGAAGGAAATTTAATAATCCATAATTATTTGAACAACCCAAGATTTTCGTTATTATCTTTGGATTTAACTTGTTTGGGGGATAGGTCAATCCTAAATCACTCAAGTACGTTTTATAATCCGCGCTACGTAATATATTATTTGTATGTAAATTTTCATGAAGCAATCCCTCATTATGAAGTTGCATTAACGTTGATGAAATGTCCATTAATATTTCCAACTTTTCCAACCATAGCGAATGTGCTTGTAGTTTACTTTCATTCAAATACGTTTGAACGTTTATATCCGCGTATTGGCTTATTATTGCGTAATCTTTAGTCGTTGAATCTTGCGTTATTCCGTAATGTCGAATCAACCCCGTAACGTTATATTTTTGAGCAGAGAAGATCTAATAATTGAAGGAAAAAAATTAATCTACATCTTTTTTGTTTAAATAAAAAAAAAAAAAAAACAATGTTATATATATACCTGGTTCAACAAATCCAATTTAATCCTTTTAGATTTATTTAAAACTTTAACTGCAACGACGCAATTTTCTTCGCATCTTTCCCAACACTTTTCCTTATAATTCCAATAACTGATACACCCATCTTTCCAAATCGCCTTATAAACCGTACCAAACCTACCTTTTCCTACATGCTCTTGAATTTTCAATCGATTTTCTGGGATCCACTCGATTATCTCCTGACTTGATGAAGAATTTAATTGTATCCTTTGAATTAATTGGTCAATGTTCTTATTACCGCTCGTCCAATTACCGAAATCACTTTGAAAATGTTTAGAATTACACGGCTTACACCAATCATAGGCGGATCTGGATTGATGACATTCTTGACAATTATCGAATAGCATCTTTACCCGTATTTTATGTTTATTTGTTATATTATGAATATTATTATTAGTGCTTTGCTTGTTAAAGTTCGTTTGTAAAAAAATAAAAAAAAAATAAAAAAAAAAAAAAAAAAAAAAGATATCAAATGAGGGAATACTATATATAAAAAAATTTTTTCATTGTTGATGGCTATTTTTAAATTTTTTCTGTGGCACGGAGGCACGGAATTTCTATTCTTAATTTAGATTCTCCTCGAGCCGGGTAATATTAAATTCTGGTATTGTAGCGAATTTAATTTTTCTCAGAGTTTATTGTATGTGAGAAGTTCTTGATTACGGAGTAAATGATCCAAAGAATGAATTTATTGATCACAAAAAAAAGCAAAAAAGGTAAGGTTTTGTTAAATATATTTTATTGTATTGTATTAGGTTAGATTGGGTTGACTCGGATGTGTAAAAAAAAAAAAAAAAAAAAAAAATCAAATAATATCATTATGTTAATCGAATTTTAAAAAATAAAATTTAAAATTGGTAAATGGTCGATCATATGGGAGGGGTTTACTATTAAAATGGATCATATGATTTACTATATTTGTAACTCGACTTTAATAGAAAACCTCCCATATATTCTCTAATTATAACCACATAAATTCATTCGATTGCAGCGAGTTCAAAACGGATCTAACCCGAAAAATAAAACGGACGCACCTGATCGACGCCTAGAAAAATCAAATTGATCAGATTTAGGTTACCAGAAAAAAAAAAGATTTTATTTATTTTCAGGATTTAGTACAACACTTGATGCAACTAAATTATTAATTTAAATTTATCAATTTTTCAAACAACGATTCGTAATAGTATATTGTGAAGCATAAATCAAATGCATGTGCATAAAGAACGTCAATACCTAATTTAGAAAATAATCTAACCAAAATATTGAATCCTTTGATTTGTTTAAAAATTTTAATCTTTAGTTTTATTAATTTTTATTAAAGTTTTAATATAGCTTTACTTTTTTTGAATTTTGCAGATTTATTATTTTAATTTAGTTTTCCTAAGTTTTACCTTAGATAATTTGTTAAACCTTTAAATTTCATTTAGTAATTTTGTATCTCTATATAATCACCAAAGTTTGTTTTGCAAAAATATTAATTATACATAATAACTTTTGATCTAGTGATTATATTTCAATAAAATACTATTATTAGAAACATCTTAATGAGAGCTTTCCAATGATTATAAGCATGACCTTATAAGACCAATACATTTTAAAATGAATAACCCGGCGATTTATAAAGGTCCCATTAAATGTTCCTACGATCTAATACAAAAACCCACTTCGTACAAAACTTTAAAAACTTGTTTTTAATACCATACGTCTTCAAAAGGTCAACGCCTTTTATTTTGTTTATTTGAAATGTATTATTGAAAATTCCTTTGATTGGCCGAGTTAAATTGGTGCGAACGTCCAATTTTTTTTAAAAAAATCAATCGAGGTTATTCATTTCCTTTAACAGATGTAAAAAATCACAAAAGTTTTTTTCATGATAAAAAAAAACTCGTCTCACTAAACATTTAACACACATTCGGCATTTCCCCGACCACTATGGTTAGATCGAAATCGCGATATTCCTGAAAAAGGTATTAAAGGAGATTCTTTTTTTCCCTCCCCACGATATATTGAATTTCTTATTCCTTTATAAAATTTAAATAATGGCATTGATTTTGGGTGATTTCATCTGGGTTAACGTTTTCACCGCACTTGTTGTAGTGTACATCGTCAAGTACTACTATTCATGGTATACACGGGAGAATCCGATTCCTGGACCATTTCCTTTGCCTTTAATAGGAAATTTACATCAGTTGGGACTGGATATGGGGAAAGGAGCGGTCAAATTACAAAAGGAGTTTGGGGACATGTTTGAAATATATTTAGGACCGACAAGAGCGATATTTATAAGTAGAGCGGAACTTACGGAAAAAATTTATAATCCGACGTTAAAGAATAATGAATTCTCCCTTCGCACACCCTCTAACCCAGGATTGGAGGAACTTCATCTGACAGAGACCGGTATCACATTTAATAGGGATTTGAACGCTTGGAAATTCAATAGGCGTATCTTAAACCTCACAGTGATGTCACCAAAATTCATGAGGGAGAGCGTGAAATTCACCAATCAAATTTGCGATGAGTTGGAAAAGTATTGGTCTACGATTAATCCCAATAATAAAATTGATTTTGCAAGGTGGACTTCTTGTCTCGCCGCTGATATTATCGTGACCACTTCAACCGGAACCAAGGGTTACTCCATGGCCGATTATATTAATAGCCTACCCAATTCGATTAAAGTCAAGATTTCCGAAAATATTCTCGGGGAATCCTTAAAATTTATTGAATCCATGTATATGTTTATCTCATGCGTCATGTTCTATTTCTCCTTTCCTCCTTTCGTTAGAAAGTTCGTCCCTGTAATTAAAACGATGTACCATAAGTATCGTGACAACAATATATGGTTAAATGCCGAATTAGATAGGATTATCTGTAACAGAAAACGAGAAATCCAAAGTGCCCCTTCTGATCAACCTATAGAGAACAACGTATTAAATTTATTAATCACTTTAAATACTGAAATGGATACCAATAAGATCACTGGTATCGATTATTCGAGACCGTTGACTAACATAGAAATTTCCTGCACGTTAAAGGAAATCTTTGACGCCGGAATGGACACGGTAAGTATCTTTAAAAAAAAAAAATCATTAATTGTTATAAATGAAATGAAAAATTTCTTGCTGATCAACTTTTGCTCATTCCTTAGACCCGAAACGTAATGTGCTATATCATGTTTTACATTAATAAATATCCCCAAGTTAAAGATAAGTTGATTCAGGAATACGAATCGATCTACGGGGATCTAAGCAAGAAGTTAGATGTTACTTACGAATCACTTGATAAATTAGTTTATACCGAAGCCGTGATCAATGAAGTCACACGTCTCATACCGCCATTACCCGTATTCATGCGTGCTGCCACTTTTGATACCGAAATTGGTGGTTACAAGATCAAGAAAGAAACGACCGTGTTTACGAACTTTACCGGCATTCACTATCATAAAGATTATTGGGTTGAACCCGAAAAGTTCAACCCTGATAGATTTTTAAAAAATGGTGATCATAAGATCGTTAAGAATTCTCATTTGCCTTTTGGAGGGGGTATTCGAATTTGTCCGGGAAGGCATTGGGCCATGGGGAATATGAAAATTTTATTGGTCAGAATTTTAACCAAATTCGAAATTAACCTCGCGGATCCTGAAGCTCCGTTAAAATTATCATATCATGGAATTCAGCATTGTGATGAATTATATATGTATATTAATCAAAAATCGAATGCTTAAATAGCGCAATATAAACGCTGCGCCCCGACACCCATAAAAATCAAATAGCCTAAAAAAAATCGTTACATTTATTTTATTACTTTTTAAATTTATTTATTTTTATTATTTTTTTTTTTTTAATAAATAAAAGGACAAAAAAAAAAATTAATTCTTTATTCTTTAAAACTTTATCAATTCTTTTGTATCATATCAAATTTTCACTTTCTTCACAAACCTTACAAATTAGCGGTTGCAAGCAAACCCTAATCCGATTTTGGTAAAAGTCGAAACTTTTCGAAGATAATTTTGAAAATTTCAACGGTTTAACTTGTTATTGATATCAGCATGACAATTTTCTTAATTTCCCTAAATTGAAAACCAAGTAAAATTAGTAATGTTTTATAATTGTTGAATTAACCAGACAACTGAAGCAATCAACTTTATTGTCATCTTGACTAGAAAAGTATAATGAAAAAACACGTCATATAACCATTGATAAATCAAAAAGATTTATATTTTATACTAATTACATGTCACTAATATCGTAATTTGTTTACTTTGAATTTGATATATTGAATTGTAATACATCGGTAAGTATGCTAAAACAAGATTAATTCTTTGACTCTAAAGAACTGACCTTAGCTACTCATTTAATAATTCTTTGACTTTAGAATTTTAAAGTCTATTTATCTCTTTATAGATATTTTCGGCTTCAAAACTTATATTTTGTTGCTGAATTTTCTAAACAAGCTTTCCAAAATCGTGCTTATGAGGATGAATTACACATTTTGGTCTCCCATTTGCAAACATGTCAAACGCTTTGTGGGATACGTTCATTTCTACATTCTTGAAACAAGCGCTTATTAGTCTACTGATTGAATTTGAATTTAAGAAGTTTTCAAGAAATAATCTGTGTTGAGGTGGGCTACCTATCAAGGGAAGAATTAGACAATCGTGATTGATTTTATTCATTAGAGCGATATGAAAAGATTGAAACTACGGGCTTATGGCTTTTGATTCATTAGATCGATGAAGACAGGATTGTTGTTTTGTAGCTTTAGTTTGGATAGATTTTTAATTTCGTAGAACTCTAGCTATATTACATGTAACAAAATGAGAATATTTATGGGCTGTACCATTCACAAAATGCGCATTTTTAATGTCCAGATCATTGATTTTAAAACTCTTGAACGCTCTGACAGCTTTAGGAAATGTTGCGATGAGGTCTGTTTTCTGATTCCGGTGAATTCATAATGTATTCTAGGTCAACATGGGAGTAGTGTAATTGCTTTGCTGATTTGCCCGCACTTTTTAAATGTACGATATTATTCCTTATAGTGCTACTCGTATTAACAACATATTTGGTAATTCTCCCGATTTGGATAATTGTATATATAACGGTTACGGTACGTTCCGCCGAAACCCCCTTTGCCGGAGCCAATTCACCGAAAGGACAATTTTCCGAACGCCACTTCGCCGAATGGACTTTTCACCGAAAAGAAGTTTCGCCGAAATGACGTTTTGCCGAATCCGTTTTGCCGAATGGACACTTCACCGAATCCGTTTCACCGAAAAGACATTTCGCTGAAAACGAAAATAATTCGCTGTTGGTTGTTAGATTTATTAAACCTTTTTTATTATTCTCAACGAAATTATTAAGAAAAAACTTACTTTATAATGTAGAACCTAAAAATGATAAGTTACGCAGTAGTCATTTTCGGCGAAATGTCCTTTCGGTTCGGTGAAACGGATTCGGCAAAACGGCATTTCGGCGAAATGGTATTTCGGCGAAAAGCCCATTCGGTGAAAAGTCCATTCGGCGAAATGGTCGTTCGGCAAAGAGTCCTTTCGGTGAATGAATTAGCTTCGGCAAAGTGGGTTTCGGCGAAACGTCCGGATACCATATATAACTATCCTTTTTCTCGGAACGCAATTATCGCAAAGAGCATCTCTGGATATTGCTAAAATGTTAAGTTGACCGAGCTAATCTGGCATATTGGGGACGCTAAAAGCTAGCATAATATAAAGAATTCCTTGCTCACAAACGTAACTTATGCGCTATCAATAACTGTGGTCCACACAAAGAGGTCATTTGTATTGCATTGAAAAAGCTTTCGCTCTTACCGATATATCATTGATAAATATTTTTATACACTTACGAATCAAACTGTCGTTGTTTTATTAACATGCAATTTATTAACGTTAAATTTCCTTTTCACGTAAAAATTTCACATTTTTGCGTCGGTTTATAATTTAGACATTCTATAAATAATGTGTGTAGGGCTGGGACAGGGGAGAAAATTAAGAACTGAAAATATTTTCAGTTCTTAATTTTCTCCCCTGTCCCAGCC
>CAJVPP010000813.1:0-25917 GCA_910592005.1 Funneliformis mosseae
ACCTGTCATTTTTTTTTATTTAGATTATAGTTCGATAGTAGTTATTGTTTCATTTAAATTTTCTACTGCTGGTTATGCTAGAATTACTATTGTTCTCTTTTCAGCCTTCTTTTTACTATTAATCTTTCACTTTCATTCTAACAACTCCTATTATCCTTCTACCTTGTGGATTTCTACATTCTATCTTTAGAACTTCTTGCCAGTATACTGCTTTGATTCGTTTCAAACCATTTAGATAATAATTAAAAAGCCTATTAAGCCCTTCCTTATGCATTTCTATAGGTTTATATTCTTGAAATAATGAATGTGATAAAGGGTTAGATATTTCAAAAACTATTATAAGGTCATTCACGAGCTTCCATAAAGATTCTTTGCATGAATTTATAACCCATTTACTATGTGAAACCACATAATCATTAAGGTACTTGCTCATTAACAGGTCTATCCTTTCTCTTTCATTCTGGAAAAACTTTATCTGGTCTTTAAGATTCTTCTCATCAATTATATTTTCACAAACATTTTGCTTGACGAACTTTATGCCAAATATTTCTAAGGCTTCGTCAAAGCTAAAACAAATATGCTGTGATTCTTTGTTAATATTACATGAAATTTTAAAGGCACTACAATAATTTAATCTTTCTTTTAAATTAGGATGAGCCACTATGATGCTAAGATAATGAGCTATAGCTGTCATATAGTTGGATTTCACCGTACTTGCATAAATTAGAACTATTGCAAATAAAGAATTTTGTTGTAGACCAAAGTTTTTTATGCGCATTTCCATCCAATGCACCTTTCAGATACCAGCCTATTTATAATATAAATATATATCTTTTTATTGTAATATAGTAAATTTTTTAAATTAATAATAAAATATTATATAATTATCTGTTAATATATAAAATAAATGGTTTCTTATACCTTGAGATAAATGTGAGCGTCATTTTTATCATCTATTATTTCTGAGAGTGATATTCCATTTTTTTTATGTAAATATTGATTGCTATCTCTACCGCTACCCATAAAAGATCCAATACTCATACAATTGATCGATAATTAACTGCAGCTTCAAATTTATTCAAGAAACGGATATCCAAACATGATGCTAAACTTAGTAATCTATAACTAGAAAATAGGACTATCAAAACTTAACAAAAGTTCTTCGACATGTGCCATTGACCCAAGTGAGGTCTTATATTTGGCCATTTCTCATGGCATTTGATTAACCTATGAAAGATCACTTTATCTGCTACAATATCTAAAAAAGAATGATTGTTCATTACAAAATTCTCCTTATACATTTCAGAAATATGCAAAATTTCTTCATTTGAATTCGGATTAGCTTCTGGCTCCAGAATTATAACATTTGGAGAAGGACCAAGACATCCTCAGTCTAATTTAGTAAGTATAATGCGTTTAATAGTTTTTGCATCAAAATTTATTTTGTAAATTAATTCGCCTTCGATTTTTTTAAAATCTAATAATTCATAAATAACCTGTTGAAACATATTTAACGTTTTATCAATATTTTGATTCATCCTGAATAATAAAGTATTAGCAGTTAATTCAATGATTTGTTCTGGACTAGTTTCTATTTTGATTGGCAATTGGGCTTGAAAGGCCATCCTCAGAGTGGCATGTAAGTTACCATGTGTAACATCATATATATTACCAAACTTAAAACTCTTCTCCTTAAAATTGATATTATCGATTATTGCTACATTTCACATATTGTTAGCTCAAATTAAACAGTTTGATGGATTTGATTCTTTCATTTGGGTTTTCGCAAGTTTTTATTCGTATCTATCACTATGAGAACTTACATGACAAATTGTTAATAACTGTTGAAAAGAACTAAGTAATCTTGGCATATGATCAAGACTAGCTAAAACTCGAGGTAACCAAATTTTCAAATGAGGAAAAGCTAATCCTAATAATATTGATGTAATAAACGTTACAGTTTTCATTATCAGTTCAGAAGTTACAGTTTTTGATAACTTGTGACGTATTTTTCATTACCAGTTACATACTATCATCTTTTTTTGATACAATTTATCAATTACTCTAAAGAAGTAATTATTTAAAAATTCAGGAAAATCATCATAATATTCTTGAATAGTTTGCAAAGATTCTAAGACAGATGCTCTTGAGTTAACGTATAATCACGAATTCTATAATTTTTGTCCAAATATATGACTAAACTCCTATATCAATATATTATTAATCAAAATTGTTCATTCGCATTTTTTTTAACTTAAAAATGATTCAGCTTCAATTTGGAAATCATCATACAACAATCAGGTAACCTTGAATTTTATTTTTTGATATACCACGTAATTACCTATCAATGATACTATAATGTATAATTATAACTACTAGTAATCACCGCAAATTTTTATGAAGAAAAGAAAGTATACTTGCCTCAAAATCTTCTATTTCTAATTTTTTTTGAGTTCTTTTTTTTCAATTTTTTTTTTCATTTTCATTTTCTTTGATTTCTAATTTTTTTTCAATTTCTTGTTTTTTAGAAAATTCAATAAAAAGGGTCTTTATCATAAACAAACTGGAAGGTTCATTTAGGGTAGTTAAAATAGGAGTAGTGATAGTAGAATTGGAATTGGGAATTAGGTCGGTAAAAGAAAGAAGAGCTTTGAAAGTTTTTGTTAATATATTTTCTTTATCATTATCTTTTGTTCATGTGATATTAATTAATCAATTACTCAAATATTCTAATCCTTTTGCCATATCATCAATATGTAATGTAGAACATGTTGTTCTACCTTTTCCTCTTTCAGAACGATGATAAATGTGATCACCCAAACTTTTGTAATACTAACAATAAAAACATTTTTGTCACGGATTAATGTTATCAAAAGCTTGCTTACATACTGGTAAACATTCTCATAATGCCTCACATGTATATTATCCAATATATGGAATTTAAATATTTTGATTATTTAAATGCCAAGAATGTAATGTGCATCCTACACCTCAAGAAAAAAAAACAATATATTTATTACAAGAAATACATTGATACCATTGAATAATTCCTTGACTAAAATCTTTTAATTATTTATTTTGTGGTTTATATAGATATTTATTATCAAATTAAAAATGAGTATCACATATTCCAAATCTTGATAAAACACCATCAACTTCTTTGATTGCATCTCTGTCAACTTACCATATACCAAACAAACTTCATAATTGTCTTAGTTTCGTTGATTCTTCACATCGTTGAATTTTACCCTTAATAAAATCGATAACTACATATGATGTAAATTTAATGTGTTCTAAATTATCTATAGCTTTATCTTATTCAAATGTTTTACAATCAATTTCCTGGGTTTCTTCAAAGTCTTCAAAATATATATTACTAGTATATCATTACTAATATTACCAAACTCATCATTACTACTTATTTCATCATAATATCCTTCTAATAAGTCTATGAAAAATAAAGAATAAGAGATGGAGGAAATTTCATAGATTTGTTCTAATATTACTGATTTGAATTTTTTTTCTTTTGATAAAATAGTCAAAATAAAATGCAAAGATGCAAATTATTGACTCTTTTTTTTGTTCATAGGAAAATGAAAATATCTACTTTAGATCTTTATATTTCACATATTATAGTGTTACAAATCATAGTGAAATAACATTTTTTACATTAAAATACAATTGAAGTTTGGCTATTTCTTCATAAAAATATGCTTTTAATAAAAGTTGTTCAATATTTATCCAATAGTGATAAAAATTAATATACTATAGTTTCAAAATAGTACCAAATCATGTGTAAAATTTCAGTATACTTTATTATATAAGATTTTTTTATTTAATTAAAAAATGATTTTACAAAAACCTATTCAAATATAGATATCGATCCTCTAATTAAATCAACTCCCTATGTCAATCTCTGATGATTCCTGATATGACCACTGATTGTTACTTTAATGACAACGGTAAGGTGGCTTAATATCCTTGGTTACTCATTTTAACAATATCATCAAGATATATATTATGATGAGCATGAACGAGATGATATTATACAATATCATAAAAAATTTCTAGAGAAAATGTTTGAGCTTGAGAAATATATATCTAAGTATGATAGATCGTATATATCCTAACTTACTTGAAGAAGAGAAGGAACAAATTTTTGTAACTTATGATAAATGTGTCTTTATTCTAATAATGGTAAATGCGGAATATAGGCTAAAAATGAAGAGTTGCCACTATGAAAAAAGGAAACAGAAGATCCATTATGGTTAGTAAATTTCTAACTGAAATCAATAGATGTTTACGCATATAACCAAATAATATAGAGAAATATCCAAATGTACCTAAGTAAATCTGATATTATCTCAAACCTGATAAAAATAAAGAAGGATATTAGACTACTGAACATCTTTTTGAACAAATTAAACATAAAGTAATACCCATTTTTGAAACTTTGTATTCAAATTGTATTGTGGTATTTGCTTTTGATAATAGTTCTAATAATGCTATATTTAGTAAAGATACTTTGGTTGCAAGTAAAATGAATTTAAAGCTAGGTGGTAAACAACCAATTATGCATAACACTTACTTTAGACCAGATTATCAGCCACAATCAATGATATTTCTAGCTACACATCCTGATAAAAAACTTCGAGATCAGCCTAAAGGAATTAAGCAGATATTAATAGAATGAGGAAAATGGCTATTTGAAGAATTAATATTAGAATGTAAGGGTTGTAAAAAAAGGATTCAAAATGCTTTAAGAATTTCTTGTTGTGCTCGTCAAGTGATATCTTTAGAACTTAATTTTCTTGCACAAAAAGGAGCAATTGAAGAATTAATTACAAAGGCTAGATATAAATGCATCTTTTATCCAAAATTTCACTACAAGTTGAACTTTATTAAAAGATATTAGGGAGCTTCTAAAAAATATGCACGAGAAAATTGCAACTATTCTTGGAGTGAATTACAAAAAGTTGTACCTGAAAGTCTTGACTCAGTACCTTTAATTATGATTAGAAAATTTGCAAGGAAATGTTGACATTATATAGATGCTTACAGAAAAGGGATTAGTAAAAAATTGGCAGAATATGCCATTAAAAAATACAAATTCTATAGAAGAATTCTAGACACTATTTTTGAAGAATTAAAGAATTAATTTATAAATTTTTATTGGATTTCTTAATAAAAAGTTTTTTTTATACTGTTCTTTTTTTCAGAGTTCCCTTTTTAATTTGATAGTTTACTTATGGATAGCATTTATTTTTTTATTTCGTAAAGGTTAAAATTAATTTTAATTCTATTTACAACCAATAAGATTTGATTCACATAATAATATCATGTGAGTACTAACTAATAATATTTGATTTACATGATTATATCATGTGATAATCATCAATTAAAATTTTGGATTATTTGATAACTATAGATGTTATGCATCATACGTCACAATGTCAAATCAACAAAATAAAACTTGTAAAGGATGTCATATTTATCAAAGCTATGAAAATTTTCTGAATGAAAAAGGTATTACTTTGAAAAAATGTTTACACTATCAAGATAAACTTAAAATTTCTCTTTGAAAAAAAGTATTAAAAAATCTGAAACAATAATTAAATATTCAGATATTACTAAAACTGTATATAATCATTTAATTTCTCTAAATAATACTAATGAATATTATGAAAGAGAAAATGTGGAATTAAATCTTGATCTCGATATTGAATTATCATCTTTTCTTAACTTTATTTTAGAAAAAGATGCATCAAATAAGAAAAATCTCAAAATTAAAGTTAGCAATCACATAATAATATTGATTTCAGAAGGTGATGGATATTCATGGATTTATTGGAATAAAATCAAAAAAAGACTTTCATTAAGCTTAGAAAATGGTAAGTAAAGCATTTCATAGCAGATAAATAAAGAGACATATCTATCTATTTAGAACATTATCATTATAATGGAATAATAAATATAAAAATATTATTACAATTGGGCTTAATCAAAATTAAATATTCTTATAAAATGTTACATTCATGACTAAGGCATATTAATACAACATATAAAATTAAAAAATTTATTCAAGATAATCTTAATTATCCTGTTTTAGATATTTGACATCAAATTCGAGAAAATCTAATTATTGGGTATGAAAATATAACAGTTTAACAAACTTATTATTGGTGGTTTATTCAATCTCGTAAGGTATACTATCATTATACTAATCCTTTATTATCAGCAAAATGTTTGTTAAAAGAGTTTAACTAAGAAATTATAGTAAATAATCTTGATACTTCTACACCTACTCTTGAATTTTTAACAGAATTGTTTTACAAATTGCTTTACCATAATTTTGAAGTAATTGAAATTGATGCAACTTATGGTATTAATAATTTAGTATAGGAATTGTATACAATTATGAATGTAATAGATGGTACTGAATTTTCGCTTAGCTATCTTATAATTTCAGTTAGGAAAAATCAAAATATAACAGGGATTTTATTCAGTGGATGCAAGCTTTAAAAGAATGAAATCTGAGAAACTTTCCTTTTATTTTAACTGATAAAGATTTTGCAAAAATTAATGCAGCATAAACAGTATGACCTGAAGCACATTTACAATTATATATCTAGTATTTAAGATGGACTATTAAGCAACATTTATTATCTAATAAAATTAGTACATATTATTCTTATAATCCAAAAGCTGCATATGAAGAATGTTCAACAATAAATCCTAGTTGAGGAATTATAAATAATTCAAATTTAGTATTTTGCCTTTTAAATTTATGAGAAACTGTAATTAAACTTATTAAAAACTATTCAAATTGTTATATATTATTGCCAAATATGATGGCATCTTTATTACAAATGCAGATAAAATTTGGAAGAAGTGTGTCAAAGAAATTATAGAATTTTATAAAGATAATGAATTACTCTAATTATAGATTTATCTATAAAAAAAAATGGTATTCAAAAGAAAAGTGGAATTTATGGGCAAAAGCGGTTAATAAAAATATTAGCTATATTAAAACTACAATGATCGTTAAATCACATTAATGACATATTAAACATGACTATTTATATAAGTTTCACAAGTCTCAAGTTAATCATTTATGTTTTATTCTTATTAAAAAAGTGATCAGCCAGCAATTATATCGAATTTAATTACTTTAACAAGGTTGTTATTCAGTATCATAATGGAAGGAATTTAAAAAAGAATGGAAGCAACATGAAAAAAAAACTACAGAAATAAATGGCAAATATTTTACAGATCCAACAAAGTGAATATGTGTATGTTTTGCATATATTCAAAGCTATTTCTTTTTGTGTAAACATCTAGTTAATTCTGTTGAAAAAGTTGATGCAATAATCTTTAAGAAAATAAGTGACAAGTTGTTTTGATTTTGATATTTGTATTCATTATTTAATTAATAATGTTTTTAATTAAAGGTGTAAAGAAATGTAAATTATTCATTAATTTCATCTTATAAAGGTGAACTGGTTAATGTATTTGGTTTGAAAGCTTCTCAAAATCATAAAATTTCAAATATTTTATTGATCCAAAATTCAATTACTGAGAATGAAGATGATTATATTATTGAAAGTAATGATGAAGAACAACAAATATATGAAACTGATTTTACTTATTTATGCGAAGTATTAGATAAGGTAATTAAATTTTATATATAAATGCATTTTTAGTCTTTATTAATGTCAAAATGAATTTTTTAGGCCAAAGAATTGTTAAAAGAATTATATAACAAACCAAAATAACATCTATAGTTAAAAAATATTCACAAAAATTTCAGATTATTGAAAAAGATGAATAATGATATTATAGCATTAGAAATCGTCGAATAATACTAAAAACATGGAAAAACTTTAACAAAAATACAATGTATTGGGAATAAATAAAATAAATAATGACAATAAATAAAATTTTACGATTTTCTTAAAAACTTAATATTTTTATTTATTTATTCAGTTATTTATCAAAGTATTTTACTAATAATAAAAATTATGATAAATTAACCGAAAATCAGTTTCTGAAATTATGTGTTATCCAATAAAACTATCTGGCTACCATTTTTTTAGGTGACATTAAGGTGGTTAAGATTTATTCAAAAAATTACGTGTACATTACAATTTGTAACGCTGATCACTTTTTCTAAGAAAAAAATATTAATATTATATATAGTGATGAATCACATTGATGAAAATACACATGTAAGATGAAAAACAATTAATTATATGAAATCAAGTTAGCTTTATAACTCTTTACAATAAAAAATAAAATAAATTTGAAGAAAAATGCTTTAGCAAAAATTATATATATAAATACATTTCCTAAAAAAATAGATTAAAGATTCTTAATGGTTATAATTCCTCAGAATATTATTAGATTGAAAATTGATTGAGGAAGAAATTTTTCATGAAAAAATAAAATTAATAAATGATATTAGGTTAGCAAAGCTAATTCTTCTGACCCAATTCCTTTAGGATCCTTTCTAACCCATATATGTGATTAGTTTTCATCAAAGATGTTGAAAAGACTTGCTTGATTGGATAGATATATATAAATCATTATCAGGATTAATTTACTTTTTCTTTTATCTTTATCTGATTCTTTAAGGATGCTTTTGAATAATTGCAAGAAGGTAGGTCATTCATTATGCCATAACTTTCTATTGATTCATGATAACCTACTACTTGTCTGCAAGCTAACTTTCATAAATATTGGCGATAAGAATCGTTTTTACTTCTATAGATCCTGCTAGCATAATCTGTTCCTATCTTCTTCAATTTATTCAAAGTAATTCTATATTTAGCTAGAGTGAAATTAATTGAATTTATATTAACTATATCGCTTTTATTTTTTTGTAAGAAGAGAAATTTTTCTGGTATTGTTTTCTGAATCTAAATAAGAAACTCTTTTGCTCATATTGGATCCTTTTCCATTGAGAGAAAAGGTCAGAGTTCCTCTACTCCTGTTTTTTTAGTTTTAGAGTAATCAGTACAATACCAGGAATATTTGAAATTATACCAGATCTTGTCTGATGCTTCATATCTATCAATACAAAGATCAGCAACATCTGCCAGTCACATACATAATATTATTATTACGTCAACCAAATCTTTCTTAGAAAGTGATAAGGAAAAATTACATTTCTTGAGTCTTTCCTAAATCAGTTCTAAGAAGAAGTATTCAGGCCAATTGACACCTTCAAATTTATCAAGTATAAGCCGTTATGCCTGAATTTTATTCGATTCAGTAGTAATATAAAAATTTTTATTGCTTCTTTTTTGAGATAATTAGCTTCACGTTACCATAACTTTTTCGCAATAAAGTAAGCTAAGAACCTCTTGCGACTGGATTAGGTGCAAAACTATCCAAATCATATGAAATTTATTTTATTTTCTCAAACTGATAATCATTTTTCACAATTTCTTGAGTAATTTTATCAACAGTATCCCTGCCTTCTTTACGCTTTTCAGTAGGTCGAATAGGAATGAGAACTTCTATTTATTCTTTAGTAAGCCTAATAGCTTAAAGTGCATTTTGACATTGGATCTTACCTTACAATCATCCTTTAAACTTTTGCTAATTTCTTCTGTGTACAGTCAACTCTTGTTATAACGAACTCTATGTCCTAGACCTCAACTTCGCTATAAGACTATAGTGAAGATTTTAAGAGATTTGATTGGCCAATTCGCTATAACAAGAGTATTTTTATTATATTTGTTCAAAAAATTCGTTATAACAAGAGTTCGCTATAACAAGAGTTGACTGTATTGAGCTAGTTCAGATGATGGAGTTTTTAAAGTCCATTTATGCATTTCATAAAATCTGTAACTACTTTTGCCATATTGTTTTTACGACAGTATAGTTAAGAATATTAAAATGTACTAATTTTATATTATGTACAAAAAAGTTCAATTCGAAAAAAAATATTCTAAGTAAGGGAAAAAATATATACAGTCAACTTTTATTATAACGAACTCTATATCCTAAACCTCAACTTTGCTATAAGGTTATAGTGAAGATTTTAAGAGATTTGATTGGCTAATTCGCTATAATATGAGTATTTTTATTATATTTGTTCAAAAAATTTGTTATATCAAGAGTTTGTTATATTAAGAGTTAACTGTAATTCTCATTTTAGCTAAAGGTTTTATATTGATTTGAAATTTGCGGGTAGATAGAATATGCAAAAAAATATAGCCAGGAACTTCCATTCTAAGGCTATGAATGAATTATCTGTATCAATTTACATTTTAATAAAGTGCACGTGCTAGAGTTAATATATGCTCTAGCCCTAAATGTCTGTTTTGGTAAATGCATCATATAAGCACTTGGCCTATACTTTGAAGGAACTAAATTCAGATAATAGAGGAATTTCATGAATACGTTATTTCTCCAAACTTTCATCTCTTTATACCTTCAGCATAATTTTAATAATCGGCATAAGGTGAGTTTGTGCCAATTAGCTTTGAGTAAAATTTGTAATAGGCTGATTTTTTCATTAACCATCACTAGTAAACTTCTTTTTGATATAATACCTCAAATACAATAGAAAATGAAAGAAAAATATCTTTTTAATATCAGTAATTCATGTAAAGGCAGGATCAAAAGCCTTTCTTCTTTTCAATGCATATACCCTCTGAGTATTAATATACAATATACTGGTCTATTTATAGCTATCATATGATTAACTTTAGAATTATAGATATTTTTGTAAGCTTGACACTTGCAAACTTCTATCAGTTGATTTAATATATTCATAGCATTAGTATAAAAAGTCGTTTATGACTTATCTTAATACTGAATAATTTAAATATAATTTTTATTATGAAACTAAAAATGAAAAAGATATTTATCCTAAAATACTTATATAAATCATATTACTTGCCAGTATATCAAGAGAAATGATTCCATTTGTGAGGGAATCTGTATTTATATTACTAGTTATGTAAGGCATTGGAAATTATATGAAAAAAATATGAAAAAAAGACCATGCCTTGTTTGTAGATTTTTTACTAATTCTGATTAGGGTATTACGTCAAATATTATTTCAAATATTCTGCAAAGTTTCATACACATAATTATCGAATAAGGCAGAAGTATAAAGCCAAGACTTTTCAATCTGAAAGAACTTCTGAATTATCTATTGAGAAATGAACGAAAAAATATTATTCCATTCATTAGTCAAATAGCGCTATTTTTAATATATAAATAAAATGCATCAGGCATATTTCTGAAATGGAACCTTCTTCAGAATTATTATATAAAAATTGGAAGAAGGCCTTATCTTAAAGTATATATGTATGAACTGATTCTGTAAATTCTAGTATTGTATTTATACGGCTTTATAACAGATCTCTACCTACGTGATATCAAATATGTCTTGAATATCTTTTACAATTGGTACAATATTACATTAAAACTAGAAGTATCTTTGGTTTTTTCCTCTAAAAGATTTTCCATTAATAATTTATCAGGTGAAAGTTTACTATATTTATACTGAGTATCTTCACTATTTTTCCAATAAATTTCTTTTTCTGTTTAGTATGAAGGTAACTCAGAAGAGTCATTATTATCGAATAATACAACTAGATGGTAATATCTCCTATGCTTATTTATAGCCTTAAATTTTAACCTATATATTGCGTGTTGTGCTAAATTCAGTAACCTGAGTTTCGCTCAAACTGTTCTTAATCCTAATTTTTTAGCATTATATAATGCATTTGTATTATTGAATACTCTAGCCATTTTAAAAACTAAATCCTAGAGATATGATATTGACTCAGGAGAATCAATGCTTGTTTTAACATCATCAGCTTTACATTGCATTCTATCATCAATATTTCTAGTAGATGTACAATTCCTTAATAATTTTAGACAAATTTGATACCTCTTAGCTCAGGTGGTATTTGTAAGTTTGTCTTCCCTGTAATCTTTATGAATGATAGCTTTAATGACCATTTCATTATTAGTACCCGCATCTCGCAATTGCTTATAAGCTCTAAACTATTTCATATAATTATAATTTCCATACTTTAAGATGAAATTCTCAGTCAATGATTTAGGTGAAATCTCATAAAAATCTGCAATATGATGTCAGTCTAAAGAGCATATCTCTTTTAAAGCCTTTTTTAGCTTATTTTCTAAAAATTCAGCAGTTTCATGATTAACAATGGTAGCATTAGTTATTGCTAATATTTCTTTTACCTTAATGGTAGCAAAATTTACCTTTATAATTTGAGAGAATAATGTAACATTTTTATCGTATTTAGGAATAGGTTCTATGATAAAAATGATTATACCTGCCTTTCAAAGAAAATCAACCATCCTCTAACTAAATAATCTCTGAGAATGGAATTTCTCTGACATAAATGCTACCTATAATCGAATAGTTAGTATATCCTTATTCCAGATGATAGAATCTATATCAGAAAATATTTTTCTATTCTGAAATTCTCAGGGAAGACATTCTCATTTAGCATTCAACAACCATTAAAATAATTCTTTCTCTATAATGAGAATATTAGATGATCTTTGTTTAATATAACATATATAGTTTTTGATACATCGTATGTAGAATAACATCTGATTTGTCCTAATATTTGTTCCTATATAACTGTTGAAGATACAAAATGCTCGTTTGAACTTAAAATTAATGCAAAATACTTTTATCTTTAGAGTGTTAGTATAGATAACTAGGTCAATGTCTTTTCATAATTCTTTGACATTACTAAAATCATGAGCCTTTTCTACTAGATCAAACTTACCGTAGTATTCCTGATCTGTAATTCTAGAAAATTAGTCTTAAGATCATGAACAATCCCTTGTACATCTTTTCTAAGATGACAGATAAGTGATGCACTTGTCTGATTCTCAAAAGGTAATAAAGACATTCACTTGATCTATTTTCAAAGTTCAGCTAATACTGGTTCTTTATTAGGAGCTAAGCAGAATATCTTGCCTTTTGAGGCTGGAAAGTATTATAGATAATAGAAAAAGGAATATCCTTACAAAAGGCCTTAATCCATTCAATATTAAGGTCAGTTAGGTCATTATTCATTACAATAATATATCTAACCTCTTGGATTAATTTATATAATTTTTCTATTGACTGTCTAGCTAAATGACTCTATGCTTAAGCAATTATAAACACTATTTCATTAAGTCATAAGTCATATTGTATTAGGGAATATTTACATTTTTTACTACATTTACAATTATTAGTAATACAGTATAAACTCTCTATCTAGCATACTATTCTTTTATGATTGGGTAAATTTATATTACCATTGATATTACAATATAACTTAAGATTAAGTCAGATAGTAACAGTATTCGAATAGAAGTGGCACGTAGAGAGCACTAGTAAATTTACATCATCAGAAATAACTAAATTTTCAAGAACATATGTTTTTCCTATTTTCCAAGGTGATTTCACATAAATATCACCTTTATTAGATAGTGGTCTTATATATTTCTCCTTATATATTTCTGTCGCTGTAAGTATTTTATCACACTTGGTCCAAGATGGCATTTTTATGAAAGTTCTTAGGAAATCTGAATCTTTTATCTTTCGAATGCTAGATACCAAAGATATATTTTTATTTTTTTGCTAAATTTTTTTACAATAGATGAATTGCATTTAAAAATATCTCCTGGTTCATTACTATTCTGCTAAAAGTATTTTACAATGAATTTTTTACTGCTAGCACATACACAATTGAACCACTACTGATCCTTATTATGTTTATATTTGCAGAGTGAGCATTCTAGTAAATCTTTTCAGTTAAAATATACAAAGTTTTCTGAACCTTTTTCTTCAATAATCCAATTCCTAAAATAGTTAGAATGCTTTTGTAAAACTAGTTCTGCATATTTTTATAATATAACCTGATCTACAGATACTCTTGGTAGATTATTATTTTTTTCAATGCTAAGCATTTGAGATTTCACTTCAAGTCCTAAACTAGAAGGTGATTGAACTCTAGTGATATCAAGTTCATTCTATTCATTAGTTATCGAAGATAATAGAATACACTTTGCATGTCCTTTTTTGCTAAACTGATAAGGTAAAGGTTAAAATTTTGATCAGGCAATTCTCAATCAATGTACCTACCAAATTTTTTATCGGTTATGATGTATAATAATTTAGTGAATGCTTTAAGCTTATGATAATTGATAAGAAGAGCTGATGCATATATAATATAGTAGCTACACTTGTTAAGGTCTGATAATATAGCAATTACTAGCCCTTTAAGAATTTCTTCTCAGTTACAATCAAGAATATGATACAAAGTTCTTATAAAAGAGCAATAGATATGGATGAATACATTACTAGACTTAACTTCATTCACTTTCATATCCTCCTGTATAGCATTTATATCAATCACTACTCTTAAAGGTTTTTGACCGTTAATACATTCATAAATCCTGGGTAAACTATATACTTATGAAATATTGTCTGCAATAGAAAACTTTGGGACTCAATCATCTTGGTCAATTTTGATAACCAATTTATTTTTCACTTCATTTCAGTCATAGGCATTATACAAGCTAGAGCCTTTTTCATTTGAAAATAAGAATAAATAGATTAGGAGACAATCCAATAATCCTCTATTATTCGACATATCTTTAGGTAGTGATAAGGCAATTTTTCAAATAGCATTTAGCAAATCTTTAGAGAAAAAATTATCATTGAACTTTTCCTGTCTTAAAATATATGCTATATTAGCCTTCTGTTCTTTTACATTTAGTGCTAGACTAATGGAGTCCTGGTAGTACTGATTAAAACACAGGAAGCTTCTTCATTATCAGACTCATAATTAGACTCGTAGTTATTATAATCATCTGATCTATAATCAGATTTATTATTATAATTATCTGAATCACTCAAGTATTCATCAGGACTAGCGCTGTCATAACAGGTAAGAGTTTTGCAATTAGTTTGGTCAGAAATAGTTAGTGTATACATAATGTTAGTATGAAAAATATTATTCAACTCTATAAAAATCAGAAATGTTTAAATTATTTTTTTTTCAGAAAATGCAAAATAAATGTATAATAAGTTAACAAACAAATCATAAATAAAAGGGAAATAGATATGTATTTGAAAGTGGAGCCTTCTTTCGTAATCTATATATAAAATAATGGAAGAAGGCTTCATCTTTCTAGATATATATTTAGGTATATGCCTCTCAACACATTTTTTCATCCTTTAAAAAAAGAGATGCATAGAAAGCTAGTAAGTAAATCGTAAATAAAAGGCAAGCAGATATATCTGAAAAAGTGTAGTCTTCTTCATAATATATTATATAAAATTAGAAAATCTATTATAAAAATATTGGCATTTGGCTATCCTATCACTAGTATGTATTCAGATATAGCATAAAGGCTATATCTCGATGGTATGTATCTAGAAGATAAGTCTTCTGCATATTCTATTATATAAATATTAGCATATGATGAAGGCTTCTTTAACGTTAACTTTATGCTTCATAGATGCAAAAAAGAAGTGATAGCAAATTTAGTAAGTAAAACGTAAAAGGAAAGCAACTGGATATACATCTAAAAGTGAAGTCTTCTATGTATTTTATTATATAAATATTAGCAGAAGGCTTCATTTTTCTAGACATGTACTTGGGTATAATATAAATGGGCTGACTATGATAATATATATTACACCTCTAATCTCAAATGCGAAATTAGCATATATGTACTAGTGTAATAATTAGATTATAGGATAATGTACTTTTGACAATCATTTAATTTTGGCTAACACTATTCCATAATTTTGACCAGATCTTTAGATATAATAATTCAATATCTAAGCTGGTGAACTAATAGGAACTTCTCTGGCATCCTGGCAGTTTCTTACTAGTTCTATAATAGCTTCAGAATACTACCAGATTACTACTATAATACCTTCTCAAACTATGTGCCCAAAAGATCAATCAAAAATTATATCATAGTAATGACCAAATTTAGACACAGGTTTACATCAAATTTACTGCACTACTTATCACCTTTTTTCAGCATTCTGAAAACAACCAAATAGATACATATCATACCCATATTTACTGATCAATAAGTCATAAACAGGAAAAGCAGACCCCATCTTTAGGACATATTAGTCAATGGTTTATAATAACTTAAGACATATTAATTAATAGATTATAATGTCTAAATACATATTAAATTAATAGATTATAATATTCTAGTATATATTAATTAATAGATTATAATGACTTAGGACTTATTAGTCTAGTGTAAGCAGGTTGTCCTAAGACATATTAATATATTAATATATTAATATATCTTAGAACAACCCGCTGTTTTCTTTATTTTAATTTTTATTAAATTTTTTTCTTTATTTTATTCTTTTAATAAATAAATTATTATCAAGAAATTGTGAAATCAATATTAACTTGTTTAATAATTATTTTTAAATTTAAAAAAATAAATTATTATTTATATATATTATTTAACTACTATAGTTTACAAGAATCATCTGTTATTAATATATATTTTATAAATTTTTATTTTTTAAAATTTTGCAATCAATTTATAAATAAATGTTTTAATAATAAAATTTTTTTTACAAATCATACTTAAATAAAATTTGAATTAATCTAATTTTTATTTTATTTGTTTAAATTTAAAAATTTAAATTTAAATTTGAATATATTTATTTTTTAAGCAAATTTTATATAATTTTAATAATATTATTCTTATTAGTTATATATTAATTAATTTAATATAATGATATTAATTATATATTAATTAATTTAGTTTGTTTAAAATAATTATTATTAGCTTAAATTTTTATTATATAAATATTTTATATTTAATAATTTTCTTTATTTTATATTAATAAAATTTTATTATTTTAAAATTCTGATTTTAACTGATTTTAACTTAAATTTTAAAGAATCTTTATCTATCTTTATCTATATAAAAGTTTTTTAAACTTAAAGATTTAATGTAAAATTGTAAAATTCTAACTATATAAGATAATATAAAATGATTATCTTTTTAAATAAATTGTTAATATATTAAAATTTATAATATTTTAATTTAAATAATATAAATCTAATTATAATATTAATAATGTAATTGTAATACTAATAAATTTTATTAATATTAAATTATTGAAAGAAAGTAGAAAAATATTTTTTAAATAAGATATATAAGAAAATATTAATGATAATATAAGGTAATATAATAAGAAGAAGAAAATTTAATAAACATTAGTTATTAAGATATTATTTTTATCTATATGTTTATTTTTAATTTAATAAATATAAAACTATTTTTTTCTATAAATATTTAAATAAATTCAAGTATAATTTAAATTAATAATTTAAATAAATCTATTATAATAAAAATAAAGTTATTTATTAGATTAAAAAATATTATATTAAAATTATGATTTAAATACTGCAAAAAAAAATTAGATTAATTTCACAAAATAATAATTATAAAAAATAATAAAAAAAAAATATAATATAATATTTATTCAAAAAAAATATATAGAAAATAAAATATTATATTTAATTTAAAGTAAGATTACTAGACAAAACTTAGAAATTTTGCATGTTATCTAAATGATTAAATGTAAATTTAATAAATTTTTATTAAATTTTTATTAATAAATCTGTGAAACTCATAAAAAATTAAAACATTAGTAGAAATTAAAGATTTAAATTTGAAATTAGTTTAATAACTAATTTTAGTATAAAGATAATAAGATAATATAAAAATATATTTATTAAACTAATTTTTAAATATTACTTTTAAAAAAACATTAAAAAAAAATTTTTTTATAAGTAAAAAAAATTTAATTTTAATTGAAATTAAGTAAAATTTTTAGAGATAAAATATATTTAATGATATATTTAAAAAGAAAAAATGTTTTTTTTTATTAAATAATTATCAAAAATCAATATTTGAAAATTTTTTTACTTTAAATTTTAATAAAATTATATATTTATAAATTATAATAATATTAATTTATATAATATTTATAAGTAAAATTGTCTTTCAAATTTTTTTATAAAGATAATAAAAATTAATTTTTATAAAAATAATAATTTAAAATATTATTTAAATATTATAAAGAAAAATAATATTAAATCACTTTTTTGATCATCAATATTATTAGAATAAAATCATATATAAATTATATAAAAATTATTAAAATTAATATATAAAAAAAAAATCAAATAAAAGAATTAAATATAAATTGAAAAATAAAATTATTTTTTTATTTAAAATTATTATAAATTTGATAGATAATATGAAGTATTATATAACTATTATTATTATTTTAAATAATAATTATATAAAATAATAATTTTAATATATATATTCTAAAATAAAAAATCTGAAATTATAAAATTGCATTTTACAAAAAACAAATAATATAAATTATGTAAAAATTATATAATTAGAAACTGAATATTAGTTTATTTTATTATATTTTAAGTATAAATGTAATTTAAATTTTTTTCTATAATAAGCTTATTATAATATTTTAGAAATATTATCTCATTTTTTGATTATAAATTAGTAAAATTACTAATATTTTCTTTTCTACATTTTTTTTAATAATTTCTAAAGGTATTTTGTCTAAAAAAAACTTAGATAATTAATTTATTAAAATTATTATTTGTTTTTAACAAATTTTTAATATAAATTTTAATTTATTATTTTAAAAAAAAATATATAAATTTGTTTTTCTTATGTAATACTCTTTATAAAAAAATTTTTTTGTTCAATTTTTAAATATAAAATATATCAGTTTTTGTTTTTCTACTAATAATTTTATCAGTTTCATTTGAAAATAATATATTATTTTAATAATTATTAAGATGCTTTTAAAATATTTTAAATATTTACACTTATGATTTGCAATTAACATTAACTTTTTTTAAAAGTTTTTTTTAATATCTATTATTACTTTATTCTATAGATATTTATACTTGTTGAAAATAATTTTATTGATAAAATTCTTATTAAAATTAAAGGATCTTAATGAATATAATAGATTAATATTCTTGATATATTTGTTTTAACCTTTATTAGTTAATTACTTCTTTTTGTATGCTAAATTATTTTAATTCTTTAAGCTTTTTAAGATTGTCATATATAGTAAAAAGTTAATTGTTAAATAGTCTGATGGTTAGTTATATTTTTAATTAAGATTTCTCAAAAATTTTAGAAGAAAAAAAAAGATTGTGATAAGAAAAAAATATAAAGAAATCTATTATTAGTATTATAAAATAAAGAAATTATACTTTCTTATTTAACAATAATATTTTATTTTATTTTGTTGAATTATTTGTAAATTGATTGAATTATGTTTAATTCAATTTGTATAACATTTTCTGAATTTTTTTTTTTTTGTTCCAAGTTGTATTTTAAAATAAAAAAGGATCTTTAAAATTGTTTATTGTTAAAGGTAAAATTAATTAGATATTTATGACTATACTTTATCTTTAATATTACTTTCTATTATTAAATTTGATAAGTTTGAAAAATAATTCAGAAAATGGTTTAGAAGATTCAGATTTCTTAAAAAATTTAATAATCTTAAATATTAAGATAATTAAAGATTTGAAAAGTTTTTAAATTAAATCATTGATTTAATCACTTTCTTAAATTTATTAATATTAGATATAATTAATATGTTTATTTTTTCTTATTGAGACAGAAATCTTGGTATATTAAATACAGAAATTTTTGTATGAAAAAATTAGTCTAAAGTATATCAGAGAATTTTTTAATCACATTTACTGATTTACAAAGTTTTTGTTATAATTTTGATACAATTAAGTATAAATATACATTCTTTTTTTTCTATTAATTTATGCTTATTTTTGATCAATATAAAAATTAGTATAAGTATAGTATAAGTATAATATAAGATATAATTAATAATTAATTGCGGGCTTATTAATACCAATTAAAAGTTTTTTGATTACCATTGTCTAAAAAAAGGTCTTATATCGATCATATTTTCCTGATATTGAATCAATTAATGAAGATAATCTCATATCTAGAAAGAACGTAAAATCAAGTGTACAATGGTTATGATGAACTAAGCTATGATCTGTTTGTATCCAAATTTAAAATTCGTAATAACAGCTAAAATATACTTAAATCAATAACTTGATTTTATATGATACATTTTACTGTTAAAAAGATTTATTGTTTATATTATAGGATGTTATCATTAACGAAATATAATAGCCTAATGCTTGAAATATCACGAAATATCATAAACATCTCATAGTATCGCCCTTTTTTTCGAATTGCTTGCTTTAAATTTGAATACTAGATAAATAAATAATTATATTTATATAAAAGATAAGAGGTATCGCCTTGATAATTTTTCGTTGAAAAAAACTGTTCTTTGCTATCGAGTTTTACAAATGATCATCTTATTTCTTCTTAAAATCATTTGCATATTTAAAATATAGGTCATGCACGTAATTAATGAAAATTTATGTCGACCCCAAATGATGTTAGATTGCGGGATTTGGATAGCATTACTCGTGTTAATGGGTTAGCACGCAATTTCATGACTATTCCTAAATTGGTAATTAAACACAAGTAATAAAATGACATTCTTTTCCCTTCCATGAGGTCGACAACATGTAAAACACTCAATCCTAAACTTCAAAATTTTCACCAAATTTAGGCACTAATACTTGATTTTCTAATTTGCTTACGCTCCTTTTAAAAGATTTCGATTATAGTTTAAACCAGCTTTAAAAAATAAACAAAAGAAAACCTCAAGGATCTTGAAATTTATCAAGAATTGATCGGGACATTTAAGGATTAATGATGTTTAATTAAAAAAAAAAAAAAAGGATTGACGCTTTTGTTTCTTAAACGGTTTTTCGGGTGTAAATTTGGTCGGCATTCCATAAAGGGATCTAAATGATGCGCCCTTTGAACAAAAAAAAATTTTGCGAGTAAATAATGTGATCACAAGACAATCTAATGCAGGTAATTTTATCGCAATTGGGCAGTGAACCGTCAAAGCGTACAAAAAAATAAATTTTAAAGCGTTGAAGGTCGAGTCAATCACGAAAAGTTAAAATAACACCAGAAAGAGGAACAAAAAGTTATCAATTGCTAAAGTGTTTTTGGGGGGTTTATTTTTTTGGCTAAATAGGACGTAAATTGTCACATAATCGTTGACAACGTTGGAAGAATTCCTTCGTTATTCACATGATTTCCCTCCGATAAAGATAAAGAATTACGCCAAATCTAAATTTTTTTTTTTTTTTAAAAAAAAGTTAATCCGATATTTTTTCAAACCAGTTTTTTATGATCTGTAACGCGCCGTAGTAAATAACATTACACACCTTTTTCCCGTTATATTAAACATGAAGAAACGAAACCCTCACTTGATAATACAATATACACTATTTATATTTGTTTATATTTTTTTTATCACCCATGACTTTTTGGCGTCAAAATGAATCATCTTTTTTTTCAGAGATTAAATGTGACCGCATTAAGCATCACGCCCTAATTTAACACTTGTACTTTGTAAGGCATTTGTATAAAGTGATTAGAGTGACAAATATGACATTGAGTTCATCAAAGATTATAAATCTAAATTTTTTTAATGAATCACAGATTCCACATGGATTTTAAGGTGAAGGGTACTTTTTGAGTCTGTTTTTCAACGTTTTTCTGTTGTGATTAATAAAGTAAATGATTTGTATAACAAATAATATTCCCATCTCGGTAAAATAAATAACTTTATTATAATTAATTATTATTATTTTGTATCAAAGATAAATAATAAATAATTAATGGAATAAATAACAATAACAATAATATATTTCGTGAGAATTTGTTTCAGTTCTTTGATAATTTTAAAAAAAATTTTATACTGCGGGATCGTCAAGAATGACACGGACCTCTATTGTAAATGGTTTTCACGTGAGAAAATGTCAAAAATTCATGTCAAAAAGATCTTGAAAATAATATTGAGCCACCTAAAAGAAGTTTAGCATTTCTTAGTATGGTACTGTTATTAAAGTTTTTTTTTGAATTTGTCTGTCAAAAAGGTAAAAAAAAAAAAAAAGTCATATTAAGAAAATGTCTAGAAGCCAACTATTTGTACAATGAATGCAATCCTCCGTTTTTTTTTTTAATCAATTATAACCAGATGTAGTTAATATCCTTTGATTCAGTCATATTGACGAATAGGGTAATCGATCATAGGAAAAAAATTTTCCCCACATTTTTATCGTTTCTATTTTCTCATAAATTCTGTTTGGGGGATCTTCCTGAACTTAATTTAAAATTATCCGTCTGGAAGATTTATGCTTAAATATTTTATATTATATTTTAAATTAATTAATTTAGGTATTGATTGATTTATTGATTGCGGGGTGATGGAATGATGATTTAAGATTTCGACCTTTGGATTTTTTCTTGAGCAAATCCATGCCAAAAGAGAGTATGAAATCATGTGATGCGTCTATTGTTATCTTAGTATGATGTTTGACCTAGTGGACCAACCAAGTATTTGAACCTGATTGACCATATAAACTCAGTCAATGCGTCGACTTTTCTTTTTTTTAACCAACCTTTATCACCACATGGTAGATATAATCGGGGCTCATCTATTCGTAAATAATAATGACCATCGATTGCGTTACAGAGATACCGAGTTCTTTGTGAAATGTCTTTGAGGTGCCCGTAACGATTGACAGAACGTTGCCCATCCCTACAAAATACCAAAAAAAAAATGAATACATATCTATAGATAGTATCTTTTCAAAGTACCGATATCAAAAGGGAATCATACAAATAAAGTAATATTTTTTTAAAAAAAAGCCTCCCCTTTTTTTAAGTGAAAGTGGTTTCGGTAAAAAAAGGGTCGGATTCAAAAAAAAAAATTTTTTTGTTCAAAAAAACCTAGTATGACTTAATAACCTTTTCTTGTTTTAAAACCTGTGATTTTGTTTATTTTTAAATAAATAAATAAACAAAGTGGCTGTTCCTTGAAAAAAAAAAATTTTTGACAGTTGATCAACTAACCTATATCTCCGTCCTCCTAATTTAGTACTAATAAGGTAAATCAATTGGGTTCATGTGATTGGTTGTAGTCGAGCTAATAAATAAGTTTCGCCCTTAATGGTACAGAAAGAATCAAGTTTGGAAAATGCAGTCTTTTTTTTTTCTCATGAGTGATATAATAGAGATTACCGTAAAAAAGTACTTTGTTGGTCTAGAAAAATTTAAGTGAAAATCTTATTGCGAAATATTTTCAACACGCTAGGTCTAACCGTTTAGCAAGGAAATTAAATCACAAGATATAAAAGTTTCCTTTTTTTTTTTCGGACTAAAATCTCACAATCTCATAGTAAATGATTTTATTCGTTCCTTTACTAAATAAGTTGTTTTTCTTTATATAGTAAACAAATACAAATTTAAAAGAAAAGGAAAAGTATTTTGGTGAAACTCTTAAAATGTATTGTTTGTTTATTTTTTTTCTCGTTTTGTATGCTGTTCGAAAATTTGTCATTGGAATTTCATGAGAAACCCAAGGTACATATTGTTCTTTGAGTATTTAGGTTGAGATGAAATATCACCATTGTCATTGTTTTGTAGATTGGTGATGCATAAATTCATTCGTTATTGATGATTTCATACATTACCATGTTATTTTTTATGTGCGTTAATCAAAAAGAGAGATTATCTATTGTGAAAATTGAAAAAAAAAAAAATATTAATCATCATAATATAAAGCTTAGAAATTTTTATTTTCAAAAAATATATCTTTATCTATGCATAGAAGTGATGTCTCATGGACATACCCATGTACGGATTCTACATGAATCCACATTTCATTATTGGAAGGACCCTTGGCGAATGTTCAATCTTCCATACATTTACTAGATTAAGACTTACATGATGTCAATACAACAATACGGTTTTATCCATGTGTCACAAACTTGGGTGGAATTATTTTCTAATTTTTTTTTTTTTTACTAAATGAGAGTCTATTGAGTGTACATTTATGTGTGCACATTTTAAAAAAATTTTTTTTTTCCTTCTTTAAAAGAATTCCATTAGTACTCCGTAAACAAAATTAATTTAAATTCGAATATATCGTGTGACCTTTTGCAGCATGCTACGTATTTCAAAGTCATCAAACTTTAAATTAAAAAAATATATTTCTTAATTTATACTAGTAACACACAATTTATTTCTAAACATTAGGTAATTATTAAGATTTACATCAAATGAATTTCACTTTTTTGGGAGAACCATAAAATGATGAAATCGGATCTAAATAATTGACTTTGCATATTTAAAACCGTCTGAACTAAGCTGAAATTGAGCTGTTCGAATTTTTTTATATCCGCTCATTGCGCATTGTTTAGTCGCTAGACCGCCCGATCTTACTTAATTTAACTAGCAAGTGACATTTAATTTTTTTTTTTATAGGAATATGGAGTAATATGTAATCCCCCCCCCATTTCACTTTCTCATTTTGTTAAATTATCCAATAATTCTCTTACAGAAGAATTATTAGTTTTCGGCGGGCCCTCTCAAAGCAAGATAGTTTGGTTACATCAACTTAAATAAGTGGAGATGCTGTGTAACAAACGTAATTTTCAATTGGTTACAGTGTAAATTTATGTAGGTGAAAAAATTAACAAGTTTCGCTCGCGATATGCATTCATATGTTGTAATTCGTGATTTCGCGTAAACCAGATTCTCCCTATACATCTTATTTATTGCATTGTAATCTTGGAATATATTCAACATATGTCTTTGAAATCTTTAAAAAATCAGGTTTCTCTCTCTTTTCTTCCATAAATAGCATGAAAAATTGCATCATTATTTACAAAACTAGTTTTTTTTTTATCTTTTCTTTTTAAAAAGAAAAAATTTTTTTATTTTGTAAAAAATGTCTTTGACATTTGATTTCAAGTTTCTCATTCAATTAATCATCCATTTTTTTTTTTATAAAGAATAAAGGAAATAAAGAAAAAATTTTCTCACAGATTTGAATCCCGATTTTCATCTGATCCAACCAGAATATTAAATGTACTTTTTGCTTTGTTTTGCATCCTTTTTTCTTTCATTTGCTGATTTGTTTGTGGTCTTTTGTTTTTTCCTTTTCCTTCATTCCTTTCTTTCCTATGGTATTGTTCCCACAAGTTTGTTTATTATATAAAGAGTAATGTTTGGGCCTTTTTCATATGTTAAATTTTTGATGTTTATCGTTTGTTTTTTTTCTAGTTTTCGGTGATTATCTTCTTTTGTTGTAATGTCATTAAATTCTTCATCACTTTATAGGTTTTAATTCAGGGGTTTTTTTTTTGGTTTCGAAATCAAATCAAGGTTCCTTTATCTCGTTAAATCCACATATTTTTATTTTTGTTGTAAAAGGTTGACTATGATTTATGAAGTTATCTTAGTTTTTTTAATTTTTGTCAAACAATAAATAAATAAATAAGTAAACAATTACGCCGAAATACAAAAAAGTTTTTTTATTTTCCTTACTTTTGGAGAAAACCACTAGGAATATATAAAAAAAAAAAAAAAAAAAAAAAAAAACGAAAATAAAAAAATCTCTTCAATCAATCTCCTTCCAGTTTAGTCAATTTATTTATCGTCAACAACAACAAAAAAAAAGATATTCGGTAATCATCATTACCAAAAAATTTGTTTTCGCTAATCCCAAACCCGTTTTTTTTTTCGCTGATTTTATTGATGTGATTTTATTCCAATTATCAACTTGTTATAGATGGATGGTTGATTACTTAATGTATGGGTTACATTATTTGAACTTTAAAAAACACGACGAATACAATGGGCACCACATAAAAGTATCCATCTGACAGCTTTATA
>CAJVPP010000814.1:0-25883 GCA_910592005.1 Funneliformis mosseae
AATTAAAATTAGTCATAAATTTAAAAGTTGCGATAACTTTTTTTTTGGTCCAATACTTTTGACCGGGGAGTGTACATGAAGAAAGTGATGTCACTATTAATTCCGAATTATAAACAACTTCAAGAAAGAGGAAGAAAAGTTTCAACATGAAGGTCTGATTATGAAAATCAAAAAATCGAAATCGAAGTATTTTTTCAAAATTTAGAAAAATGTTGGAATTAGAAAAAAGTTAATCAGAATGACAATACAATTAAATGATATTGAAATTCCTCCGAAATTTGTGAAACTATTATAATAAAGGTATGTCGACGTAAAAGGATTGATGAATATGGCTTTCTTTTGATTAATGCTGAATTAAAATTCGAATCGTAATTGGGTTATATTCGGAACAAATACTCTAGTTTTCTTTTGGTCATGTTGAATCCGATCCGAAGATAATTTCACATAAGAGCCGATATAGTTTTAAAACATGTCATTTAAGTATAAAGCCGAATATAATAATTTTATCGTGAGACTTTCCAACTTTAGCTTCTTGAATGAAATTTTTAAGGAGGTTAGGAAGGCCCTTACAAGATACTGGTATATTACTAAGTTCTGCTGAATATGTAAAATCAATTATAAGAGATTGTGTGTTTAATTCAGGCTGATTAAACAAAAGAAATTCAACAATATTACAATTCATTTCAGAACGTGAAAACATTCACTATTTATCTAATATTTATGAATTGATTTTTTATATGTTGTTTAGTTCTAATTTAATATGAAATTCTCGTAATAAAATAATAATGTAATAACGATCTTTGACCCTTGTATCGAAAATTGATTAGTATAGAACTCAATAGTTTTCGTAAAAAATGTTCAGCAATGTTTTTTGTGAATCAAAACATTTACATAACAGAATTTTAAAGTAGAATAAATGTTTCACTTTTTTAACGTGTTAATAAATCATTTGTGCCTATTATTTCATTTATTCAGAATATATTAATATCAAATTTTATTTAAATAAATATGATTATATAAATATGAGAATTCATAAAAATTACTGACATACAAAATTTTTGAAACAGTCCACTTATTTGAACATTATTATAAATCGAAAAAAAAGAAATTTAAATTTTTAAATTTTAATACAAATGAAAACCTATTAAGGAGTTTGTAAATTTAATAGACTAGTTATTTGGGTATAAGAACAATCTAAAGTTATTAAAGAATTATGTAATGTTGGTATGCCAGCAATTTCAGTATTTTGGCATTGGAGTTCTTTTAAAGAGTTGGGTATGTTTGGTAATCTAGTTACATTAGTATAAAAGCAACGGAGATTTGTTAATGAGTTGGGTAAGGTTGGTAGACCAGTTATTTGAGTATTAGAACAATCAAGAGTTATTAAAGAAATAGGTAAGGACGGTATGACTGTTATTTCAGTATTATCGCAGTGAAGTGCTGTTAAGGAGTTAGGTAAGGTTGGCAAGCTGAATATTTTAGTATGATGGCAGTGGAGCGTCGCTACGGAATTAGGTAAAGTTGGTAGACGAGTTATTTGAGTATAAGAACAATTAAAAGTTATTAAAGAATTAGGTAAGGTTGATATGCCATCAATTTCAGTATTTTGGCATTGGAGTTCTTTCAAAGAGTTTGGTATGTTTGATAAACTAGTTATTTTAGTATTATAGCAACGGAGATGTGTTAATGAGTTGGGTAAGGTTGGTAGACTAGTTATTTGAGTATTAGAACAATCAAGAATTATTAAAGAAATAGGTAAGGACGGTATGACTGTTATTTCAGTATTATCGCAGTGAAGTGCTGTTAAGGAGTTAGGTAACGTTGGCAAGCTGGTTATTTTAGTATGATGGCAATGGAGTGTCGCTACGGAATTAGGTAAAGTTGGTAGACGAGTTATTTGAGTATAAGAACAATTAAGAGTTGTTAAAGAATTAGGTAAGGTTGGTAGACTAGTTATTTGAGTATTATAACAATCAAGAGTTATTAAAGAAATAGGTAAGGACGGTAAGCTAGTTATTTCAGTATTATCACAGTGAAGTGCTGTTAAGGAGTTAGGTAAGGTTGGCAAGTTGGTTATTTTAGTATGATGGCAGCGGAGTGTTGTTATGGAGTTAGGTAAAGCTGGTAGGATTGTTATTTGAATATCAGAACAATCAAGAGCTGTTTCAGTTTTCAAGCCTGCCATTTAATTTCCAAAAAAATTAGTCTCAAGTTTTTTGATAAATTCCTATAATTTTTGTTAAAGAAGGAGTTTATAGAGAGAGTTTAAAGAGAATGAATGTTTCTTTAATTTTGAACGACTTTATATTCAGCCCTTGTTAAACGGAATCGTCAGTGTACTTACTTAATTTGGTTAGTTGATTAGATTATCATGCATAATATGCGGTCGGTTGATGATCATATATGCTGAAGAAATCATTGATTTTCAAATTGTAGTTTTATTTCTCGTCTTGTTTATATTTTATTTTTCGTATCATATAAACCTAACCTTTTACAATTTTAAAGATAAAAACTACTTGAGAAATATGTGATTATAAAGAAATTATAAGTGTGAAAAATAGTAAAAATTGATAAAACGCATTTAATGCATATATTATAGAGTTAAGTTGTCCGGCAATAAATAAAATAAATAAAAACTTCCTTGTCTTTTTTTGCTATTTATTGTTGATCAATAAAATTCGATTTTATCACTTTCATATTAATTAAATGAGAACACGTGAATTTAGCTAGTATCTACAAATTTACATTTTGTAAACCGATAAAGGTGATTTATATTTATTTTTAAATATTAAAAAAAACAGATTTTTTTTTATTAAAAAAAAAAGGCATGTCAAACGACCTAAAAATTTTCTTTCCAACTACAGAGCAGGACGATATTCCATCTTTCCCTTTCAGCATTAATTTTTTGGATAATGTTATAAAATAAATTTTGAGTGATAAAATAAAATTTTGCGTCTTATTATGAAAGTAAATTTTATTCCCACCCAATCTTTCAATTACAATTCCGTGGTGAACCGTCACAAAGTTCCTCAAAACAAAATTTCGAAGGGACAACTTTATTCAGACGATATGCGGTGTTGAGTCGATAAAAATAACGATTTTCAAATAATCAACATTGTACGGTTACTACGTCAAAAGAGGGGTCTTTCTAAATACTCACTTAATATGAAGGAAATAATTTATTAATAAGTATTACATGTTCTTACGGCCATAAATCTGTTCTTCACGGCATCATAAAGTTTATTAACGAACGGTCATCTGAGCTTGTGATTTATGTTAGAGAGAAAGATATTTTATGGAAAATCATTACCTAAAAAATATTAATTGTAAACATTTGAGTTCTCTATAATTGTTGAAACAGCATAACGGCAGTTCCCAGATGGAGCTGGCGAAAACTTACTTTTAGTATATCCGTGTTTTCCGGGGAGAAGTAACATAGAGCGAGGAAACCTCGCAACGAGATCGAGCATTAATGAACAGGACAGGAATCAAAGGTCAATATTTTCCGCACATGAATAATTTCCATATGACGAAGATTCATAATAATCCCAATTTTAAATCTTCATATATTAAATTTTCCAAAATAATCATTATAAACTAAATAATGGCAATCGAATTTGGATATTCAGCTAGTTATCAATAGATTGTTTCTGCTTATTTTAATGGTGATAAGATATCATCATTGTTTTCAATAGAATAAACTTTTGTTGTAACATTGAACAATTGGATCTCATTATTATTAAATTCGACAGTCTTGCTATTATTGATCTTTGGTTAATAAGTTTTATCGTAAGTGATTTGAATCACTAGAAGTATTTGAATGATGTAAACTAGGGAACGGTTTCAGAAACCATTGTTAAGTCCGGAGCACAAGTGTAACTAAAAGGACCAACCACGTATCGACTCAAATTTTGAGCGGGAAACCTCGTGTAACATGTGGCTAGTATAAGAAAGTCCTTTCGCTTCGCTTCGGACTAATAATGGACTTGAAAGTAAATATTTTCAAATTTACAATACTATGTCCACCTGCTCCGCTGACCCATATTTGATTAGACAAACACAGATCCCAGTAACCTACTTAACCGATCTATGCTGAAGTTATCTTTTTTTCTAGTTTACTTGTCATATTAAAGGGTTCTTCGACACAATATTCCCAACATCTAATATTTTCCATACCACCTTTTCTGCGTCGGACTCACATTTTGACAGAGTTGTCAAATGATATTGAAATGATGACATTAAAATAACAATAAATGACATCAAATGATATTGATTTTACTATAGAAATGACAAATGTCATTTAAAAAATAAGCAAATGACATTGCAATTTGCCAAAACTGCATTTTGAGGTGTACACTTTTATCCAATTCTATGAGTTTTAACGTATTAATCTAAGTAGTTTGTGTTATTCCAAGTAGATTATTCAAGCATTACATGTAAACAGTAATAAAAAAGTTATGTAACCTGAATACGTATTTTAATGTCTGTTCCCGCTTAATAAATTTTCAAAGTCGCTTGGCTCCAATTCCTTTTGAATAGGAAAGAATGCAAACAATTTAATTGAACAAAAAAGTTTCTTTAAATCGATGATCCTGACTTGGTTCTCCCATCAGCTCGTATTACTAACGTTGGATAATCTGTGATAAATTCTCACAATGAACATCAGCTTTACGCTAGGTAGTTGCTCATTTTATCATTGAGAATTTGATTATTATTATCCAATCGATCATGATGTTTGATTTTAATCATCAACGAATTGACCCATAGCTGGACGATTATTTGACTCATTATCCCAATTCTAAAAGTAGATTAAAATTAAATTTTATCAATCTAAATACATTCCTATAATTATAAATTTAATTTAAAGAAAATATATTAACCAATCATCAGGTGTGCAAGGAATAATTGTTCTCTGACCTCGATACCACTTTCAAAAGGCGTAAAAGGTGTAAAAGCGCGCGTCACCATTAAAACATCCCCCATTTTTAATCAACTTGAACGGTATATCGTTTTGATAACAAATATCAGCCAATTTAATAAACTTTGATGAACTAATATATTATTGGATTGCCTGAAATGTTATGAATATATATAATAAAATTAGTAATTAATTATAACTAATATATAATTACCAAATCACGATACACGATTCCTTACATGTAAATATAGTATACAAAGTTGTATTTTTTCCCTCAAGGTCCTCTTCGAATAATTTGAAGTGAGCCAATCAGCTTATTATTCCGGAACGAAGTGAAGGACTATATATGTACAGGTCTAAGGTTACACGAGGTGTCCTGTTGTCCGCCCGCTCAATAATTGAGTCAATGCTGATTGACTCTTGCAATTGCACAAAAGTTTAGATAAAGTTCCGGACTTAACAACGGGTCCCAGTTTCCCTAGTAAGTAATTAACAAAGATCTCACAATTTGATCTCTGAGAACAGTCAATATATTTACTATAAAAATTAATAATAATATGAAAATTTATATTACATTAAGATATCAGTTATAACAATAACTCAAATTATATATACAATTTAGACTGTTCCAATCTTCCAGAATAATTCCTTGTATAATGTTATAACATTTAATATGCGCTTGAAAAATATATCTTTAATCCAATTGAGTTAACTCGTGTGAATTATCTTATTATCGCCGACTTTCCCGCATAAAAAAAAAAATAATAATGATTATGCCTGATCTGATGTCATACTTGTAACAAGTAGACTAACGAAAAAGTTATTGGTCAATCGCTACGGGAATGAAATCTGTATTCGTAAATGTGATTCAATATATTGGAATAAATTTAAGACGAAAATTTTAAAAAAATCGTACTATCTTAATGTATAGTCGATTTTAAAAAAAAAAGTTTTTAGGACCCACATTTATTTCAACATTTTCCCTCTGATGCCTCTTGGATTCCAAGTAAACTTGAAAATATAAGATGCAGCTTGCATAATTTCGTAAATTATGCGAGAACTTTTTCTCATATCTTCATACTTCGAATTCAAATTCTACAGGTAAAAAATGTAGATTATTATATGAATTCATCAATAAAGAAATGTCGTCAAACTTCAAACTTACAACGCTTTCCAGAGATTTCATATTCATTCAATGATGCTGATTTCAACATTTTCTTCTCAATCTCCAAACTTCCTCGAGATATCAAGAATGAACTCTGTAATTTCCCAAAATTCGAATCAATGAGATTTCATTTTTATGATGGTTGAGAATGGTCATCAGTTGTCTAATTGGTCAAAATTGAATTTTTTCATTCTCTTAATAGCCAAATCTCCCTCATTTAATAGAAATCAATTTATGCTCTTATACAAATGCAAGATCAAATTGTAGTTCACATAATTCAACTTACCAAGTCAAATAGGAGCTTTTAATTTCATTCTTCGTAAAGACAAGAAAATTGTAAATTGCCTTCTCGAAATGTAAATAAAAGGTTCAATACACCTTGCAATGAAACTGATTTTTGCAAATGAATGGAAACGCGTTCTGTTAAAATATTTGGGATTGTTGAGACGAGGAAGTCGACAATTTCATTACGTGAAACAATTAGTCCGTGATCAGAAAATGCAGAAAAACTAGAAATGATTGTTTAGGGAGAAACGAGACTATATATACGTAATCAGGCTGTCACAATGACATCACATTGAACGCCCATCTGTGGTCACATGACTATTTCGATTTAATAGTTAAATTATCTTTTCATAAAAAACTTATATAAATCAATTATTGAATTTTAACTATTATTTTATAAATATTATCTCTTGAAATTTGAAGGTAATTTAAATAAAAATAAAATTTTTATAAATAAAGTTATAAAAAAAATACATTCGTTAGTATTTTTTTTTAAAACTAAAGCTTTTAATCATTTTTAATAAATTATTTTATATATATTATAAATACATTTCTATCATATTATAAAAAATTTTCAAAGTAACTAAAATTATATATTTATCAAATATTATATTTAAATATATTTTATAATATTGATATATTCTAACTAAAAATTAAATAATACTTGATTAAAAAAGATTATAATTAAATTTAAATAAAATTCTTATCATTTAAAGAATAATAATTTTTTTATAAAAGTAGTAAATAATATAGATAATTTTAAATTTATATTTATTAATAGTTATTTATTAGAATGTTATAAGATATATTTATAAAAAATATAATTATTAATCATTTTAATTCAATTAATTATAAAATATAATAATAGTAATTCTTATTTAATAATAATACTAAAATGATAATAAATATAAATAATTTAAAATAAAAATGAGTATTTTATTAATATAGTAATATAATTAAAAAATGGAAATATAAGATAATTAAATAATAATAATAAATAAAAAAATAAATTTTTAATTTAAATGATTATATTTACATTTCTAATTTATATAAATTAAAAAATAAAAATATAAAATAAAATTTTTTTATATTTTATCTTATTATAATATATTATCATTTATAAAAATTTTTATTAAATTAATATATTAAAAAATTATTTAATTTGAAGTTTCATTTTAATATTCAAAATAATATTATATTTTAATAAATCAATTAATTATTTTACATAATATTATAAAATAATTTATTTATAATAATTTTTTTAAATAAAAATAAATATATAAAAAAAATAATAATAATAACATAATTTTATAAAAATAAATAATAAATATTTAATACTAATTAAAAAAAGAATTAAAATTTATTATTTTTATACTTATAAAATTATATTTAATTTATTTAATAAATATAAGAAATAGTATTAATTATATTATTAATAAAGCTATTGTAATAATAAAAAAAAAAGATAATATTTTTATGATCTTAAAAATAAACTTTTTTATCTAAAAAAAAATCTTTACATTCAAATGAGATTTGTTTATTAATATATACAAATTTTTTACTATTTTTATTTTATTATTATTATAAAGATTAAAATAAAATGAATTAAAATTATTATTTTAATTAGATTATAAGAATTTTAATATACTTTTAAATAGAATTTTTAGTTAATAATAAAATAACAAAAAAGAATAATGTTTTTCTTTTTTCTCATATTATTCTATTTTACTTTTTTAAAATTTTTCTGAATAAATTTATGAGAATTTTAATAAAATTTTATATTTAATTAATTATTATTATTAATTTTAATTATATATAAATTAAATGTATTTTATTATTTTTTTTATCTTCTTTTATTTTTTTTTCATTTGATGATTTGCATATCTTTTTATAATTTAAGTTTAAATAGTAAAAAAAAATATAATTTTCTAATTTTATGATTAATAATAAAACTGAAATATAATTATATTTTTAATATTGATTATTAATTTAATATTAAATAAAACAAATTTTCTAATAAATTTATAATAAAATTTTAAATATTATTAATTAATTAAAATAATTAATAATTATTTTTAACTAAATAGTAAATTTTTAAATTTTTTTCAAAAATTTTTTTTTTTTTTTTTTATAATATAATAAATTAAGTAAAAAATTTTACTAATAATATAATTTTAAGTAGCCAATTATATTAAAAATTAAAAAATCAAAAGTTCTTAAAAAAGAATAAAGTATTTAAATTAAAAAGTTTAATATTTATAAATAATAATAATTATAAATTATTTAAGTAATCTTATAATTATTATTTAATTAAAATAAATAGAAGGAAATATCAGTTATATTTTATGTAATATAATTATATTTTAGTTTATAATATATATAATATTTGTATTTATTAAATATTTTTTTTTTATTATTGTTATTTATTTTAAAAGATTTTAAATAAAAAAAAGCAATAAAAATTTTATATTATTTATTTATAAAAAAATTATTATTATAGATTCGCTAGTTATGAAAATATAAAATAATAGTAAAATGTAATAATTATAGCAATAAAAAATTAGCTGTATTATTTATTTATTGATATTTAATAATATGATGCAATTTAATCTTTTTATTTTTTTTAAATTTACTTTTTTAAAATTAAAAAATAAAGAGATTTTATGGATTTAATAAATGAAATTTTAAACTTTTAACATTATTAGCAGAAGAAATTGCAATTTTAAATATCATATGAGATTCTGATCAATAATAATCTATGTTAGATAATCTTTTAACTATACTAAACATTAATTAATAATAATTTCTGTTTTGTCTGTTTTTTATTTTTCTTGTATTTTTTATATAGCTTATTTATTTTATTTATTTTGTTTTACCTATAATTCTTTTAATATCTATAATTAATTTTACTTATTTTTATTATTTTATTACATTTATATATATATTATTAAAATATATATTTATATTTAGTTAATTTATAATATAGTAAGTAGTTAGTTATAGTAAAGGAATTTGTATAAATAGAATAGCTTTATTTTAAGTTGTAAATTAACTCTTTTATAAATTATAAACCTCTTTTGGTAATTTTAAGTTATTAATAAAGAAATCAAATTAAAATTATACAAATTACTTTTTTTCTTCAATAGTGTTTCTATCTAAAATTTATTGTAATATATATACTAACTTATATTTAAATTTATTCTAAAGTTAGTATTTTCAATGTGTAAAATAAATTATCACAACCTTTTGATTTAAACATTAAAATAACTGAAATTGAATCTGATAATAATATATATAATAATTATTTTAATATATTCTATACTTCTTCTAAGAGATATATTTTTAATATTTTGTCAATTGTAATATTTTATTATATTTGTAATATGAGTATTCTTATGACTAATCTATTAAATAAATTAATTTAATAAGATAAATAAATATAATTTTAATTTAATGTTAAGCATAATATAATGTATAGTATAGATTAGATAAAAGGATTAATCATTTACAATAATTTTGAAATGATTTTATAACTAGAAGAATTACAAATTTTAATATTATATAAATTAATATTTTTGTTAATATAGATTTTGTGTCAAAATTATGATTTATGTCATAAATAATTGCAAATTAGAAATTTGTTATTTTAACAGTTTACCTAATATATAAGTGAAATATCAAAAATTATTAGTATATATGATATCAACCATTTTTTAAAAAATTATATTGAATTTAAATTAAGATAATTTATGAATTATCATATTAATTTTTACAAAATTTTTATATTAATTATCAAAATATATATTTTATAACTTTATTATTAATATTTTATAAAATTGCCTTTATTTTCAATAATAGCTGCAATACAGTATAATATTTTATTAACAAGATTTTTATATCATAAATCATCTTGATTTTTGATAATAGTTTTCTTTTCTATTTAATTTATCTTATAAATTTTTTATAGGATTTAACTCTGAGTTTTATGCAAAACTATGATAAGTTTATAATCTTATTTTCTACTTTCCTATTTTATACTGCTTTTGCTATGAAATAGGAGCATTATTTCTTAAAAAATACAATTGTTTTTATTTTTTAAACTATTCTTATATAGTTATAAATAGTTTTTTACTTATCTATATATATATATATATTTGCTATTATTCTGCCTTCTAATTTGACTAATGGACCTAGTTTTCTTTGTAAAACAACTCAAATTCATTACACTTTTATCTGATTTAAATATAAGAATAATTCATTTAGAAACATATTATTTTTGAAAATTTCTCTAAACATATATTTTCCCATCTTTAAATATTTTCAACCTAGATTTGTCACTTTAGATAACATTTTCCCATTCATTTTTTATGGATTTTCATGTTAATCTTTTTATTTTATTAGCTACACTTACAAAAGGTTATTTAGCTCCAATTATTCCAAAACTCCTTTTTAATGAGAATATTGTGTAATAATTATCAAAATTTATTGATGGTTATGGAAAAAACTTGAATTAACATCGCACAACCATAACGATCTCGACGATTATTTAAACATTTAATCTAAAATTTAAAGAGATATATTTTTTAATACGCTTATCAAGTTTTCTTAGTGAGAACATTTTATTACTGTTAAAATATTTAATGTTTTATTATGGTTGAACATTTGTATCAAAACACGAAAATGTTGCATTAAATATACAATATATATTTTTTTTTCACTGATTAGAAAACTATTACAATTTTAAAGTGTATGTAAATCATTATGACGCATAACTTTGCTTATTTACTTAAAAAAAAAAAGTTTAATTTGAACTAAAGAGTAATTTTTAAGTGCCCGGTGACTTTTGATACCCAACCGTACAAAAATATTTTCGGATATTATATATATTATATATTATATAAATTAGGACTGTGTGACATTCATTGTGAGCTCAATTCACAATCTACTCTTGCCACTGGTACTACGAACCAGGAATATGATTGATTTTTATTGCCGTCCCATTTTTAGATCACGTCCTAACTAAATAGCGAAATTTCTGATGCGGTCAATGATTCTAATTTGCTGTATCCCTCAACAACGCTAAATAATCGGTATATCTTTAGGGCTAATTCTGTAGTTTTTCTAATCTCAAACTCAGTAACATTCGGAAGATGTTGACGCACTTCTATATTAACCAAAGTCCGAGCCACCGCACGTGATCGACGAGTACTTTCATGGTGGAAAATGCGTTTCGATACGGCTTCCCCGAAACGATAATAGTACTTGATAACCTCTTGTTTTTCTGTATTGGTTATTACTTGGTACAATTTGGAAAGTTCGACATTTTCTCCATGCCTATTGATATGTCAATCTGAGGTATGTCAATCTTGTGCCCATTGCCAATCAACTCTCGAATGATTTCTTCAAAACCTTGTTCAGTTAAATGAGTAGTATGGTACATTATGCTTTTATAACTAATATTTGTCTGAATTGATTTTCACCAACGTGTGATAAAATAGCTCCACAAAATATAAAGGAGCTTGGATGTGGTTGGATTTGATAAACATGAAATATGGTAACCCAATCGAAATTCATAGAGTTGATCATTATAAAAGTAAAAAAGGACCGGCATGGAACTTTATTCCTGTACTTTTGAGTGAAAAAAGTAACGATTAAAATGGCGAATAGACCTGATACCAAATCCGCTTCAGGATAGATAAACAGGCGAGATAACGAATATCCGAATGAAGCCATGCACGCCACGAAGTAAATTCCCGGTAATGCTGTTAATATGCAAGAATAGCCGGCATTATCAATATGATAAAATCATCGAGAATACCCAAGAGAGTATTTCAATTTCTATTTATATTATCCTCAAAGAAAAAAAAGATCAAGGTTGGTATCAATCCAGTCAGGATGGTGATAATGACATCTGAAGTTGCGCTGAAACGGAAGGGAGAAAATTAAACGCCAGCTGTATCAAAAAGAGCATCACACGAGATATACGAGGCGGAAATCCTTTTCCATATGATTTACCTGTCATAGTACATTTTATATTGTACTGTTGTAAATTTCTGGTTTCTTTTACCATTTCAGTAAAAGGAAGAAGAGGAGAGGAGAAGATAAGTCCGGTAAAGTGAAAGTGAGAACGTCATCATGAATAATATTTTTGGCTCTTCAATTCATTATTTTATTTGATTGCAATCTATTTGTTCAAATAATTACCAACCTGGTAAGTATTAGGGTTGTAGGCGTTTTTTTTTTTCGTGTCAGTATTTTTCGGTGGAAACGTTTTGTAGATCAAAAAATAAAAAATGCACTTACATACAAAGGAAGATTTACACTTTCTTTTGATAATGATAGGTGATCGTTCATCGTATTAGCAACTTCAATCATAAGTAAATTCCATAAAAAGAGTACGTCAATCATCAGATTCTGTTATTAATTATCTTTAAAAATAAAATGTGCGGTAAAAATAAATGATCCATGATGTCAATCATCAATGCAAAATGTCATCTGATACCATATCGGGCTTGTGTTTTAACAATCATCATAAAATTAATTCAACCAAATGTAAACGTCGAATAAATGTTTCCGTTTTCAAGTTTCTTTGTTGTCTGTTTAAGTTATACAAACTTCTATTTCAAACTTTCATATTTCTATTGTTCTATTGGATTTATTATAAATCATATGAATTTTTGTTGATTGATTATAATCAAATCAGAAAATTGAAATTTTTCATTTTCAAAAGATTTTTCAAAAGATTTTTCGAAAGTTGGTTTTATAAATGAAAGATGAAAACTTCTTACCATAGCTAACGACTATAAAAAACGTATTGATTTATTATTAAATAAATAATAAGACTACATGTTGACCGGATCGGTAATTGGGTTATTGATAAAGCGGTAAGTGAAATTTTTAATATTTCTAAAAAATAAAAATTGTTTCAATAGTTATCCAAATTGATAAGTAATTAATGAGAATTTCACATATTTACTGCATCTATACAAAACGTATTGTTTTACGATTATAATTAAAGATCACCCGTATTCAAAATATCAAAGTTTAATGTCAATTTTTTTTTTTTTTAAAAAAAAAAAAAAAATTCTTAATGCGATAGGGTATCAGCTGACGTAGGTAGAATTCCTTCAAATACATTCCGAGTTTACGGAATAGAACAAATACGATATTATAAATTAGATATACTATGTTGCTATTTAGTTTACTGATTGTTATTTTTAACAATCGTAAGTACTTTATAACAAACATCATTGTCGATGATATAATATTCTTGTCAAGTATAAATAAGTCCCGTTTTCGCATGTTTGAATAAAATAATGTCAACAAGGGTTTTACCCATTTTGAAACGATCGTACCAAGGAGATATCGAGGAGGTTGTGGTTACCCACAAGGACCGGCTCTGCCGCTTCGCTTTTGAACTTGTCGAATGGATATTTGTTAAGCAGATACAAAGGTCGTGGTACTCGGTTCGGACATTAACGTTGATGACACCAAATCCGGTGAGCTTGCCGAGAACTTATTATCAAACATTACTATCTTCACAGCAAGATACAATTGGCTCAGATCAGCCAAGAATCGAAAATGTCGAAGAGAGAGATTGAAACCACGAAAGATACGGATTTATCCAACACCTGAAGAAAGAGAAAAACTAAGAAAGTGGATGGGACCGTGAGATGGACGTACTATAAAGTTCTTGAGATGGTGCAGGGCGACGGGATCACTGACTTGAGCGTCATACGAGGGCGCTACCTGATCAATGGGTGCTTTACTGAAGAAATTTTATGGGTAAAAGAGACTCCTAGGGAGGTACGTTCGTACGCTATCCGACAATTGATGAGCACTTACAAAACAAACAAGAAGTAGCATGGAAATAATTTTCGAATGAAGTACCGATCGAAGAAGGATAAAACACAAACCAGCTCGATTATTACCAGGGATTGGTGATGGCAGATTATAAGGTCATTTACTGTTTTTTAAATGACCTTTGGTCATTTGACTTGAAATTTATAATAAAAATGATGTCATTTGAGGTCATTTGAGGTCATTTGCCAACACTGCCTTCAGAACGACCACCAGAGATCAATAACACGGTAACTATGAATCACCTGGGACATTTTTACTTGTGTGTTTCCGTTCCTTTGGACATTATCGATAATCAAGATGATGTTCGTGGAAAGGTAATCTCGCTAGATCCAGGTGTTCGCACGTTTATGACAGGTTACGACCCCGATGATCAATTAATTGAGTGAGGCAACGGCGATACTGACAAAGTATTCAAATTGTCCAAGAAATACGACAAATAAAAGAGCGACAATGATCTTGCTTTGGGAAGAACAAACAAGAGAAAAAGATTTCGATTGGGAAAAAAGATGCTACGAATCATACAACGAATCCGTAATTTGATAGATGAGTGCCATCACTAGCTGGCCCGATGGTTATGTCAGAATTACGAGATAATTTTGCTTCCTAAATTCTGAAACATCACATAAAATGCTCAAAAATAAAAGAAAGATTCAATCAAGGACAGCCCGCGCAATGCTAACTTGGTCACATTATAGATTTCAATGTTTCTTTTGCACAAGATAAGAGAGTATAAGTATTGCTAAGACATGTGGGCATTGCAGACAAATCAATGACAAACTGGGTGGTTCTAAGACTATTCGGTGCAATTCGGGTGAGATGAAGATGGATCAGGACGCGAACAGGGCGAGGAACATCTTACTCAAATTGTTAGCGGAGGGTCAGGTTTTGGCCTGACTTCGGGACTTGAACCTTTATGGGATACGATATGACTATGTTTATTCATGTTGGATTATATTTCAAGGGAATAGCAATTGGTCGTGGTACGATAATATTGGCGGTACATAACCTGGATTTATCCCTAATGAGACATCATATTAAATTGAATTGATACTCCTTGTAATATATTATATATATATTCATTCATTTAATAATGTAAGAAATAAAATATATTAACCAATACTTAAAAAATATTGGGGAAAATGCAATGAATTGTATATTGCTAGAGTTTGGGATGATGGAAAATGGGTTATTGGTAAAGCGGGAAGTGTAAGTTTTATTTCTTAAATTTATTTCTGATATCGCCAAATTGGACATATTTATGAAATTTTAGCAATTAAAACAAATCGTTGAAGTTTTTCTTCACATTTTTAAATGACAAAAATAATAATAAAAAAAAAAATTCTTCTATGATCTGTGAATCGTTTTATTTTTTATTTTTTTTTTAAAAAAAAAAAATTATTTTAATTTGAACAATCATCCACCTACGTATATCTACGTATATCATAAAATTTTTTTTTTTTTTTTTTTTTTTACGCCAAGTTATATTCGGTGTTTTGATTATTTTTGTTTGAAAATTGATTTATAATATACAATATACTTTCCCACGTTGCATAAATGAATACAATCATCTCATCTTATTCATCATATCACGTCAACACGTTGCTTATATATTGAAGTTATTTTCCTTTCTTTTTTTTTTTTTCTTTTTTATTCTCTCAACTTATTTTCTTACAAAAAAATTAATAAACATGTATAAATTTGAAAATGATGTGTGCGAAGAAAAAGACCAAAAATTTACTTTGATTGGTAGAAATTATGAGATAAAAACAGAATGGAGAAAATTATACGATGATGAAAGAAATAACTCTGAACAAATAAATAATAAGAGCAAGACTTGTTTGGAAGGCACTTGTATTTATCCGACTTCTCCAAGATTTCAATCGTCGCCTGAATCATTTTCTTCTACACATTCTCAAGCAAGTGAACAAAAGATCCCATTGGAGATGCGCAAGAAAGCCAAGGGTAAAAGCTCTTGTCAAATTGATGTATCGAGAATTGTTAATCCTATCGTAAAATGTATCTCTGATCTAAAATCTGAATTTCATACGCAATTTTCCAAACATCATTATGATATGGATCCTAATCCTTATACAGCTAAACCTCATACGACGAAAATTGGTGAAGAGTGGCAAGATCCTGAATATCAAAACGATGAGGCCTTTACTGCTGGAAGACTTCTTGATGTAATTTTGACGATGAAACTGCCTAAAGAAGCTAAAAAACGTCTTGTTCAAGCACGTGATATCATTTGGGATAAAATTTTGCATCATCGTAATACTACTACTTTTGAAAATATTATTATCCAGTCAAATACTCCTCGGGCAGTTTATATTGATCCTGTTGCCAATGCTGACTCGTCACTTGATCATACTCACTTTGAGATTATTCGTTCGCATGATAATAATGGAAATAATAATAAATCATCTAAAGAAGATGGATCACTCATTCCGAAGAATAATCAAGAGAAGAGCAACAACGTAAAGGAGCAAACATCAACTGTTGTCACAACCGATGATAAAATTATCGACGATCCTGCCGCTTCCATTCCTTATCGACGTTTTACAACTCAGTGGGAAAAGCCGAATCAATGTTTGACCTGTAGTGATTCGACTTCAAATAGTAGCCGTCATTATCAAAATAATGAAAGAAACTCGGCGGGAAATTGTTTTTCATCAATAAACTGTTTCCAAAAAAGGAGAACGTTGCCAAGACGCGTAACTTACGGTGGCATTGGTCATTTTATCAACGACCGTCCTACGGATAATAACAACCTACTCGACGGATTTTCTGACGAATTTGAACAAGTCCTAAGTATTTGATGTGCAGAGATTCGATTTTGATAACATTAATCGGTTGCTGAAATTGTAAAAGAATGATTATTAGCAAATATTAACAATATAAATGTAATCGAGTATAATTTTCGGGTTATTTTAATACATGGAGTAAAAAAAGAATGTAATATTCAGTCACTAATATATTCGAAAAATAAAATAAAATAATTGCACATGCTTAAATATAAAGAAAATGCTAATAATTCAAATATGAAAATTTATTTGTGTTTAATCCTGATTTAACATAACCTATGAAAAATGAATGTATAAAAGTTGTACAAATATTTATAACTTTGTTTTATCTGCTTATATTTTCATACGAACGATAATTTTATAATTCAAAAAATGTAAAAAAAAATATATATATATAAAAATACAAAGTTGGTTACATCTATAATATCTAATTATAAATCCGAAATACGAATAAAAATTTTTTTTTTTTCAAATAAAATTAAAATTATGTAATTCCTAAGTTATATATTTTTTTGTCTAATTCTGATCTGTAATTCAGTACATGTATTTACGATAGTAAGTTTTAATTTCAAAGGAGCATCCACATCTACCAATGAAATATCTAAATTTCTATAAATTAAAGCGATTAGACATTTCATTTCGACAATAGCTAATTTTCTTCCTGGACATAACCTTACTCCACCTCCAAACATCAAAAATGTATTCTTTTGTGGTTCAGTTCCCATAAATCTATCAGGATTGAATTCATAAGGATCTTTCCAATGAACGGGATTAAGATGAATTCCTTCCATATATGCAACAAATGTCGTGTTTGCGGGCCATTCATAGCCTGCCACAACATCTGATGAAGAGGAAATGCGTTGAGTGTATTTTACCGTATTTATGAGACGTGTACATTCCTTAAATATAGCTTCTGTGTAATGCATCTTTGAGAGATCTTCCATCGTAGGCATACGTTGATCCAAACCAAAGATCGAATCAAGTTCCTTTTGCAAACGAGCCAAAACCTTAGGATAATGACATAAATGGTATATGACAAAACATAATAAATTTGCTGTTGTGTCAATTCCTCCAGCGATAGCTTCAAATAAAATTTGACTGATTTCATCATTATTTAAAGGCTTAGAACGATCTTCATCCATGTACTTGGATTCATTGATATCACGTTCGGTATTTGCGGTGATCAAAGAAGTTAACATATCATGTCTCAATTTTTCTTCAACCGGTGTATTTTCAATCTCTTTTCTTCGATAATCAATAATTTTCACCATGGTTTCGATGTATTCACGCCTATTACTAAGCATGGTTTGATTCTTTTTTTTCATGATGGTATGTCTAAGAAAAGTGGGATACATGAGAGCAAATTTTATATCACCAAATCCACCCTCAACAACCTCTACGAATTGTGTAATATCTTCAACTACGAGATTTTGTTTGATGTGTTTTTTCTTTGATGGTTCAACATGATTAAAATAAGTGACCATGGCATTAACATTTAACCCAACAGTCATTTGAAAAATAATTTCCGTGGTAAACCTATGAATCCATACGGCGAAATCGATTGGAGCTTTCTCCCCAATCTCTTTCCAGTACCCATTTAATTCATTAAAAAGAATTGGAGTCCAATGTAAAACTTCATTCGAGAAGCTTGGAGCCAAAATTGCCTGTGTTAAGAATTTTCTATTAAATCTCCAAGTACGAATATCATTATTCAATAAAATCCCTTTTCCTATAATTCCTAATTCTTCAAATGAAGGGTAATCTTCCGTTCGAATTATATAATTGCTGTTTGTGGAAGGTGACATCATCTTTTCAACATATTCCGCTTTGGCAAATACCACTTTACGTTCATTTCCAATATACGTTTCAAAAATATCACCATATTTCTTATTTAAAAATTGGAACCATTCCACTTCATCTCCATTTGCTTGAAATATGATGCTCAATACATCTCCGAACAGAGGAAGGGGAATTTGACCTGGTAGTGGATTTGGTCTTGTAAAATATTTGTAATAAAAGTGCCCTAAATATATCAGAATAATCAAAATAATTGTCGTGGTCAATCCCGCGAAATCCAACGCTACTAATGATAAGATTGACATTGTTCAACGAAAATTCAATTTTTTTTTTTTTTAAAAAAAAATAATAATTAAATGAATATTTTAACGGAAAATTATAGAAAATTATGGTTATTATGAAGGTGAATTTATTTTAGTATCTGGTTAAAAAAAAAAAAAAAATGAATGAATGAATCGCCTTCGTTTTTATACACGTTAAATTAAATAAAAGTTTATCCGAGTTCTTTATTGCGGAGAAAAATTTTTTTTTTTTAACCGCATAGAGAGAAAACAAAACAAAGAAACACCAATATGTTATATTTGGGTTTGTGATTTTTTAATTGCCGAGTCAGTCCGAGGTTTGTAACACACGTTATTGTATGCATCTTTAATATTACAAATGACCTTACACAAAAAATTGGTGATGTTTATTGAATTTGCTTAGATGGCTTAGTTATTTGGCAATTTGAAATTCGGTTAAATAAGTTTTAACTAATTATGACATATTATTAGTCGACCAAAAACGAAAAAAAAATAAAAAGACCAATTTCAATTGTACCTATACAAGCATCAAAATTTTATTCAATGGAATTTTTTTTCATTTTATTTATTTTATTTTTTTTTTTTATATGTATACACATCATTTCAAAATGGGCAAGCATTTAAATCAAGAGATAAAATCTTGATGATATAATAAGATTTAAAATTTGATTTACTTCCTCAATCGTGCGTGGTGTTTGAAAATTTAAGTTTACTGCGGTGACCTTTTTGAAGAGTTTATTTATGACGCTAAGCCTCATTGAAACAATTGAAACAAAATCGTGACGAGGATAACATTAGTATCACATGATATTCATATAAATTCATAATCGGCAAATTTTTATGGTTTGAAATTTTCTTCTCCTGTTCTTTGTTGTCGCTTTATGAACCTAACAATATTTATTCATTTTATAAACGTATTATAAAATTTTCCATTCATACTTGACCTCTCACAAAATTTTAATAAATATGTCCCTTCAACTTGAAGAACCTAGTGTTATTTTGCAACAGCTTGAAAAGCTTCACATTTCAAATAATGGTAGTTACGAACATGATGTTGAAAATGATGTACGAGGATGTGAAGAAGTAGAAATTACTCATGTGAAAGATCATAACCTTACTTTGGAGGTCGGTGATAGTAATACATTCAAAGAAAAAGGGTGGGATGATTGCTATTCTGAAGATGGAGTACAATCAATAATTACTAACAACAACGACAAGGACGTTTCTTCTGTTGACGGATCTGATATTAGTCTTCCTAAACATCGGAAATATTATCCATGTGATGATGAAAGGACTGATTCTGAATCTTTTAGTAATGAAGATGAGACAATTTCGGAAGACACCAACTTTCACCTTACTTCTTCACGAAGATTTACGTCGTCATCTAACGCATATCCCCCTTATGAACAAATAACGCCAACTAAAATTTCCAATTCTCCCTTTCAAGTCAATGCTCCCTTGGAAGTCTCCCCAATGTCCCTTGGGAACGGTTCTTCTCAAGATGATATCGATGTAGCGAGAATTGTTAATCCTATTGTAAGAAGTATCGCTGATTTGAAATCAGAATTCCACACACAATTTGCCAAACTTCATTATTGTGTGGAACCTAATCTCAATGTTGCCGATGACCGGCAATATACCGAATTTGAGAATTCCCAGGATCAATGTCGATATGATGCAGTTATTACGGCTAGCAAGCTCCTTGACGTTATTATCCCGCTGCAACTACCCGAGGAAGCTAAAAAATGTCTTGTTCAAGCTCGTAACATAATTTTGGAAAAAATTTTGCTTTATCGTGTTTCCTCGCCCTCTACTCAGGCTGCTGATGATGCTGATCCTGCTACTGTTGACTCCATTCCGGAAGGTGTAAAAACCTTTCCAGAATTTACTTTTTTGGGTACTACCAACGATGATTCATCTGAAGAAAATGGATTGTCTGTTCAAAGGAGGAACAATAGAGATTGTTTTCATCAGATTTCTACTAATTCTGATGAGCTATTTTCAACAGCTGTTGATGACGTATTAAATAATGAAAGTGACAGAAATACTGACGCCATTACCTCTACAAATCGGTGTGATTCGACTATAGGTAAAAAACCAAGTTATCGTCCGACTCGTGGCGTTGCTACGTACCCTTCTCCAAACAGTGTGCGTCGTAATCGAAATTATGGGAGACCCTCGACGATAGAAGCTTCTACGTCAATAAAAAAATCTCCAACTCGTACGCATCATGCACGTTCTTCACGTACAATTTCCTCCGTGTCTGGTTCGGCTTCAAATATTCAACCAAATAATAGACGATTTGTTGGGTTCCTGCCTTCAAGGTGCTTTACTTGTGGTGGTATTGGTCATTTCGCCAACAACTGTGCTAGTAAAGGATCCTATTTAACTACAAGTACTATTAAAGGTCAACAACCTTCTCGTCGCCGCCGTTCTTATGGTACAAGTCACAGAAGACCCACGAAATCGATGGTGAATGATGTCACTTCTAATGAATGAGCGAAGAATTGGTGTTACGTTAAAGTTACTCTTAGTAGGGTAATGTGATTTGTTGTTGAACTTGGTTCGTATTATATTAAATGATTAAATATTTATATTAAATTTAAATGGTGGTATTTATTATTATAGTGAGGTAAATAGAATTTAGAATACAAACTTCCATACATGGAGTAAATGGGAGAAACGTTGCATTTATTTGTTTTCAGTATATTGAATCATTCATTTTTTTTTCGTATTTATTGACTATTTAAAGGTTATACGGTGAATGAAATTCAAGGAAAGAGTTTGTAGATCAAAGGAAATTCTGCTTGTTCTGTAGTAAGGGAAGAGATAAATTTTATTAAAAAAAAAAAAAAAAAAGGTAAAAGCATAGTTAAAATTATATAAGGGTATTATTAGATAGTTATTATCATAAGGATATTTTTTTTCAAAAAGGAATTTGATAGCGTCTTTGATATAAATGATAAAAGGATAATAGAATTAGTAGAATCGAGGAATTAAGATCTTAACAATATTTTAAGTTGAATCCAAATAAACGCGTTAAATTTTTTTGATCTTGTTTATGATCTGCTGCTTTCAAAATTAATTAAGATTTACGGGCAATTTTTTTTTTTTTTTTTTTTTTTTTTTTAAAAAAAAAAAAAACCAAGAAATTTTATTTATATAAATTATTTTAAGATCCTTTAAAGATTATAATTTTTCGTTTAAATCCATTCAATATTTGTAATTATGATATTTTAAGGGATTTATATTAAAGCAATTAATATTTCTTCTTTCTTCAACATGGGTCAATAAAACGGACTCCACCTTCTATACATTTTTTTTTTTTTTTTTTTATTAAAAGATCAGTTAGTTGTATTAAATCTATTAAACACGAGGATCTTTCCAATGAAAAAGGTAATATGGATTCCTTCAAAAGGTGTGACAAATGTTTTGATGGTGAAAAAGTTTTTTGTCATGTCAATTCCAGCAATAAATTCGTCTTAACATTCCTTCATTTTTAAAGAATTAGAGCGAAACTATTGAAATCATAGTATTTACAGTGACCAATAAAGCATTATTTTCTACTTCGATATGTTTTCTATGATAGTTAAAAATTATTAAATTGTGAAAAGTTATACAGTGTAAAAAATCATATTTAGTATACAAAATAAAATTTTCATTTTTGTAGTTTCCTCCCTTTCTGCTGCAAACCGTCCATACATTAAATCTGTCTTAAACAGAATTGGGATTCAATTTAAGAGAAACATGGTGTTAAAAATTTTCAAGTGGGAATGTGGTTATTCACTTCTTATTATTCTTTATTAATCAAGCGCAACGTAATTATCGTATGGGAGTGTTTCTAGGAAAATCAGATTCCGAGAAATTTTTGACTAACATCAAAAACTAAATTGCAATAAAAATCTCAATTTTGCTAAAAAATTCCCGGAACCTGATTTTCCTAGCAATCAACCCATATATTTACTAATAAAAGGACCAGCACTACCAAATATAATTTTTACATAAATGTTTCATATTTCTTATCTAATACACTATACAATCCTGCTTCATTTCCATTTGCCTGTAATCAACTTTCGAGTAAGGAAGGGAATTGTACCCAGTCTTGTTCTATATGACAGTATATTAGAAGAATTGATGTAAATCTAACGATCCTGATGTTGTTTGAATTAATTTACAAAGGATGTAAAGCGTCCTGTCAGAGATAAATACTTAACTAATTAATACTTAAAATCTATATTTGAAAATTAATTCGAATTTAAGTTTTTCTATTAATAAAAATTTGACTGCATCAATGTCATAATATCTTGTTAAAGTTAAATTAATTAACGTCCTACTTTTAATTTTTTTATTTTTAAAAAAATAAAAAAAAAAAAAGGATACCAAAATTCATTATAATTTACTTTACGTTTTTTTTCATTTAATTTTTCATGATTATAACCTTTTTCTTAAAAAAGAATAACTCAGTACACGTGTTTACAATAGAATGTTTTAATTTCAAAGGAGCATTCTTAATGTAATATCTAGATTTCTGTAGATTAAAATGGTCAAACACTTCATTACCACAAGAGCAAATTTTCTCCCTGGACTTATGCCTCTAAACATCAATAATATATTTGTTTGTAGTTCAGATCCTATAAATCTATCAGGATTGAATTCATAAGGATCTTTCCAATGAACGGGATTAAGATGAATTCCTTACAGATATGTAACATATGCGTGTTTGCAGACCATTCATAACCTGAGACTACATCCGACGAAGAAGAAACCCATTAAGTTGTTTGACTGTATTTACGAGACATGAACATTCCTTAAATATAGTTTCTATGTAGTGCATTTTTCCATTGTAGGTATAAATTGATCCAAACAAAAGATTGAATCGAGTTCCTTTAACAAACGAGCTAAAATATCAGGATAATGACATAAATAATATATCATAAAACATGATAAATTCGCTGTTGTGTCAATTCCAGCAGAATATGGCTTAGCTAAGATGTGGACGATTTCATCATTATTTAAAGGTTTAAACGTATATTTGGAGTCACATTCGGTAACGGTAATTACGGTAATCATATCATGTCTCAATAGGTGTTGCTTAATTTCGTTTCTTCGACAATTAGTAATTTTCAACATAATTTTAGTATAATTACGCCTATTATTAAGCATGGCCTGATTCTTTTTCTCAATAAAGTGTGTCTAATAAAAGCGAGATAAGTAAAAACAAATTTTATATCATCAAATCCATTCTCAACTTCTACGAAATTCGCAATGTTCTCAACTACAGGATTTGCTCGATACGTTTTCTCTTTGATGGTTCAACATGATTAAAATAATTTGACCATGGAATTCACTTTTAACCCAACAGTCATTTGAAAGATAATTTTTGTGGTAAACCTATGAGTCCATGTGGAAAAATCGATTAGAACATTTTCTCTAATCTTTTTCCAATACCCATTTATCCATTAAACAGAATTGAGTCCAATAAAAAACTTCTTTAGAGAAGCTTGGTGAAAAATGTCTTGTGTTAAGAATTTTCTATTGATCCTCCAACTAGAAATATTATTATTATTCGATAAAGCCCTTTCTAATTAATCAATCGAAGCGATATCTTTTGTTTTCACGATATTTACTGTTGATAAAAGAAGCCAACATTTTTTCAACATATCCGCCTTGACAAATACGATTTTTACGAGTACTTCCAACATAACGTTTCAAAAATATCGCTGATTTACATTTTGAACCATTCTGCTTCATCACTTGCTTGTAATGCAATTCTAAACACATCTCCAACTAATAGAAAGGGAATTGTGGATTTGCTCATGTAATAAATTTGTGTGATATATACTAAAAGGATTGATACAATTATTCCTATGTAATCTAACGCTCCCAATGCTAAGGTGGACATATGGGGGGCGGTCAGTAGAAAAGGGGAAATCCACTTTTTAGTCAAAAATTTTTTTATTGGTTCACTCTGCTGATCATGGTCATGTGAACACCCCCATATGTATATACAAAAGGTATTAAATTAAATTAAATTCATAAGAAATTTTATTACTATACATGCGAATGAATTTAATTCCGCTGGAATTTATACATAAAAGGAAAATAACAGATTCATTAATTAGGCGATTTTACTAGCAACGCTTTCATATGTTACATATGACATGACGTTGCTCTTTAAAAAAATCATACATTTATTTTTGTTTTTTTGGACTTTACAGATAAAAAAAGAGCTTTCAATAAATATTTCAATATTTAAAAATCGTCTCCGCTATGGCATCTTAAAATCAAGTATCGAATTGCGTGTTAGAAGTTAATTGAGAACACGACTAAAGCTTTTATCTGTTACTAGCTATCGCATATTGTTCATCATTACGGCATAAAAAAAAAAATTACGTTTATTTATTCATTTAAATATTTTTTTACGAATATTAAAAAAAAATTTTAATAAATACAATTTTACAATTACGATTTGGATCTTTGATTAACTCTGATCTGTAATTCAGTACACGCGTTTACGAAGGATGCTTTAATTTCAAAGGAGCATTCATGTCTACTAATGTGATATCTAAATTTCTATATATTAAAGCGATTAGACATTTCATTTCCGTAATAGCTAATTTTCTTCCTGGACATAACCATACTCCACCTCCAAACATCAAAAATGTATTCTTATGTGGTTCAGTTCCTATAAATCTATCAGGATTAAATTCATAAGGATCTTTCCAATGAACGGGATTAAGATGAATTCC
>CAJVPP010000815.1:0-25883 GCA_910592005.1 Funneliformis mosseae
AAGAGCTTAATACATTTTAATCTAATAACATCAAAAACTAAAATGTAATAAAAATCTCAATTTTGCTAAAAAATTTCCAGAATCTGATTTTCCTAGCAATCAACCTATATAGTAAATCTAACAATTATATTTTTATATTATGTAGTAATTTTAATACTCTATAAATTTATAATAAATTTAAATACTTCAAAAGATTTTATATAAAATTTATTATTTAATATACATATTTATTAATAAAAAATAAAAAAATATTAAATAATTAAAAAAATAAAAAAATTGATAGTGAAGAAAATTAATTATAAAGTAAAACAAATACTTAGTTAATTAGAAGTAGAATTTTATATAGCCATTTTTAAATCTTTTATTTTTATATTATAATAATTAAAAATTATTTTTTTTTATATATATTAATAATTAAATATATTAAATATAAATTTTAATCACCTCAGGTGATTTTTTTATTTTTTAAATTTTAAGTTTATCTGAGGTAATTAAATAAATTTTCAATCTTTTTTCATCTCAGGTGAATTAAATAATATTTTACTTTAGTTTGTATTACATATTAAAAATTCAAAATAAAGTTTTTGTATTACAAGTATTAATAAATATAATAATTAATGCAGTGTTATTTATCTTAGTAAAATTCTTTATCATAATAGAACTAGACTAGAATACTTAAATTTTTTCAAAGATATCTAAAAATTGAGTAACAAATAAAAATGTATAATATTAATAGATATATATAATTATGAATTAAATTCTATTTAAATAGTTCATCTTAATATTAGATATTGATAATTTAATAATGATATAATTCAAGATTTAAGGTTTTTTACAAATTGTAAAGTCACACCTATTATATAGAGGGTGACAAAGTATTCGCATACTTTTTCACTCAATATAAAACTTAAAATATTTTTACAATAACAATAAAAGATCAATCAATTTTTTATTTAAAGCTAATTAATATCTATATTTTGTACTAAGTAACTATTACTTAGTTGGGCTACTATTTGTCACAATCACTACTTGAATTCGTTATGACATATTATTGACTAGGTTTTGATAATATGCTTCAGAAATTTTTGCCATGCCTTTTTAACATATCAGTCAAAATCAGTAAGATTAGATAGAGGTTTTTTATAAGCTCAGATGCTTTTCTTGACTTCAGCTTAAAGATTTTTAATTGGATTAAGATCAAAACTTTGAGCTGATCAAGATAATATATAAAGATTATTTTTCGCTTAAAAAATCATTGCAGTTAATTCTTTGATTTTTACCATTTTTTTTTAGATTTTCAGAAAAGAAAAATTTATTAAAAAAAAAACAAATTATTATTCTTTTATTTTATAATACTTAAGTATCGTATAAATGCAATTTGTTATTATGGTCATATGATTTTACTAGTATTAATTCACATTTATAGAGAGTGTGCGAATACTTTTATCTATTTTCTATACAATTAGAGATTCTTAAAAAAAATATCCATAGCATATTTTTCATAAATAAGATATCTATAATTTGATTTACAAGTTATATGTAAATTGTAAAGATAAAAATTTTGATTTTGAATCATTACTTAATAGTCTTTTTAAAAAAATGATAGAAGTTTTAGATTGAAAAGTATTTGTTCGCTATTCTGATAATAAATATTGATTATCAGGTATTTTTAGATGTCACCCTTCCAACAAGATTTGTATTACCATTTTTATAATATAATATTAAATGATAATATTTATAAGACTAACAATATAATAATATCTTTATAATTAAAGATAATTATAGAAAATTTCAAAATGTGGTAAATGCATTTATAAAAGATGAACTAGCATTAACATATACATGGATTTTACAATGCTTATTAAAGGCAACTAATAATATAACTTCAAAATCATTTTGAACTGATTTTAAATCTAGATTAATTAATACAGCTATTCATATTTTTTCATTAACATTACATTTTTATTGTCTTTTTCATATATGGCAGAATATTGTAAAACATTTTAAAGTAAAATTAGGCAAAAAAATTTCTTTCTTTCAGAAAGTATTCTATTCATGTTATAATGCTTTGAGTATTGAATATTTAAAAAAAAAATAGGAATCAATGATTAATATATTTCTAAAATATTAACCTTATATAATAAAAATATTATATTCTAATTGTCTCAGTTGGGCTAAATCTTTTTCACTATTTCAATTTAATAGTAAAATATAAAATACTCAAAATATTGAATTATAGAGAATCACTAAAAGTATCAGAACATCACTTTTTAAGTTTGATTTCACACTAGTAACATTATGTAACTTAATAATATTATGGTAATATAATATTCTAGAGTTTGTTTACATAAATCAAACTTAATAAATATGCATTTTGTTTATTTATTTTGACTTTAACTCAAAATAAATTTCATTCTCTAAAATCAATAAAATGAGTAAAAAATTAACAAAAGAACAATATAAGACTATATTTTATTGTTGTCAAAGTAGTGATAGTTATAGAATTATTAGCACAACTGTCAGGCGTGAGATGTCAAGAGTATTTGAAAATTTAAAAAGAATAAATAAAACCAGAACTACTAATTTAAGGTCCCATTTTAGTCATTTGCCCTTATGAATCTTCGTAACAAAATCAGTTTAAGCAACTTGTAACCAATAGCAAAGGAAAGAATCATTACTTATGTACTGCTAAAATTTAACAACTTTGAAAGAAGAAGACAAATCAAAATATTTCAGCTAATATAATTGTCTGAACACTTCATAAAGCTAGGCTAAAAAATTGTCTTGCTTGATGTAAGTCTTTAATCTCATTAGCAAATATGAAAGCACGTCTTGCATAAACTTTAGAACACTAAAGTTGGATAAAACACAATTAGACAAAGTTATGTAGAGTGACAAATTGACCTTTTTTCAATTTCAACAAAGCAGGTGTAGTAGAGTGTAGCAGGAGTTACAAGACGAGTAGAATTTTCTTATATTATAACTACTATGAAATATAGCACTAGATGAATATTTTGGGAATGCTTTTTAAATAAGGCTTAAGATCTATTATCCCATTAACTAGAACTAGAGTTCCAAAAATGCCTCGCATAAACTCACATATTTAACTTGCATGATTATACATAATTGTAAATTTTAGTTACACATAATAAATAAGTACTTTAAATTAAAGGTATGTAGGATAATTTTGACTTGAAACTTGACTTGACTCAACTCATTAGGAACACTAACTAGAACAGCAACTGGTATTACATACGTTATCATTTTTTGTAAGCATGTTATACCAACTATGAGATGTATATTTCTAAATAGTAATGGCTTATTTCAAAAGGATAATGCTCACCTTTACAAATTGAAAGTTATGAAGAAATTTTATACTAAAAATAATTTACACATACTTACTTAGCCTGCTCAAAGTCTAGATCTCAATCCAATTAGAAACCTGTGGGCTAATATCAAGAAAAGCATTTGTAAAAGGAAAAATCTGCTTTTTAATCTTACTGAACTTAAATAATATGTTAAAAAAGTATAGTAACATGTTTTCTATATATAGTCAGAACTTGATATAATGAACCCTCTATTCAGGTGATTTTGCATTGTTATATCAAGTATTCAGTAAGACAAATATTCTTATTATGCTGAACTTACTATGTAAAATTTTTATAATTAAGTTTATCAATTTTTTTTGCAATATATAATAAGCAGCAAGTTCAATATTTGAAGTATTTGGATTATTAATTTTATTTTGACAAAGTTCTTACTTTTGAGATACAGATAGGGTAATACGCTTATTTTTATTATTTGTAGATATGCTAATGATATAAAAGAGTTATTGAAGGGGATGAGTTATCAATAAAAAATATATTTTATAGTTAACATTTGTTATTTTGCTATATTTGGTGAAAATCAATAAAAATTAGTATATAGAATAAAAAAATTCTTTATAATGATGATCGATATATTGAAAAAAAAATAGTATTAGTTTATCACGAATAAATACATATAGCTGGTTTATGATCTGACATCAGTATATGTAATATTGCAAAATTTATAAGAAAATCGATATATAGTAGTGAGATTAATTATATATAGTTTTAGTTTGAGAAAAAAGATCAGTATGAGTCAAAATTGGTTTATCCCGAATTGTTATATTGAGTTCTGACTGTATACTATTGAAAATTTGGTTAATAGTATACTACAACGAATTTAGACGATGATTGAAGTAAAAGAAGGACTGACTAAGTACTAGTTACTTAGTACAAAATGTAGATCAGACCTTATTTAAATAAAAATATTATTGATTTTTTTCGTTTTAATTTTAAATTTTGAGTTTTACATTAATCTAAAAAATGTTTAGAGATTTTTGGTAACCTTTTGTATTTAATGCTATTATTAAAAAGGCAGTAAATAGCACTAGTACACTTTGTGATGTTGAAAAAGTAATTGATAAAAAACATGAAAGTAAATTATAATATTACAAACTAGTTGATCTTAAGGCATATCAAATAACAATTAGATTCTCTTATTTATCTCATAATTTTTTTCTAATATTGATAAGATTCTTAATCATTTTTTAATACTTCTTATACTATCATTACAAAGATTTTAGATTTTTTAATCATTTACTTATGAAGGACAATTGGTAACATCTTTTATTAAAGTAATTAATTTATTTCAAAAGTCATGTGATCAAGATCAATACAAAAAATTGATTTTTTATATTAATATATCTATTATACTATTACACAGATCTTAGAGTCTGATATCACTAGTGATAATTTTGTAGAGAATGTAGTTGATAAATCATAAGTAACATTACAATTACTTTTAAGTGGTATATAACTTGAAAATATTATTGAATATGGAGAATATCTTGTATAGGTGGACTATCAAAACATGAAAATTTAGTAGTATTATTAGATAGAACACATTTTTGTACATGTATAAAAATAATCACAAAAAGCATTATCTGTCATAATTTCTAGAGAGTTATGCTATATTCAAATTTAGCTAAATTTTATATTAGTATCATACCTGCTAAATAGTACAAAGATTATATAACTAATTTGAATTACAATTTTAAAATTTACCAATTTTTTTAGCAATTGAATCTGAAAATACTTTAATATAATCAGCATCATTAGTTATATTTTAAAACTTATATTATTTTCAAAGTATTAAAGATAATGAAATTACATGTTCAATTAATTATCAACAAAATCAATTTAAAGTTACATTTTCTATAGCAAAAATTATTATAAATATTACTTTAAAAACAAGGATTGATAGAGAATTAATTAGGTTACTAAAGAATTTTATTGCAGCTAAATATAACAATCAATTAAAAAGTAACGATATTAATAATAACTTAAAAGGACTATCAGGATAGTTGCTAATGATATAATTATTCCTTTGCAATAGTATTTAATTGAACAGGTTACTAATCCTAATGTTACCAAAATACGTAAAGCATCTTTGAAAAAAAAATTAAAGAGTACTATAAAATTATTAAAAAGAAAAGTACCAGTACTAATGTAAGAAAATCTAAATTAATCTAATAATTAAAATACAAGAAGTCAACGTAAGTATTTATTATATGAAAATCCAGTCATTATTAGAAAAAATGTCTAAATATTAAGGAAAGAAATTAATATAGAGGTATTATAATCTTTATTTAGTTGTGAATTATTAGAGAATTATACTAAAGCACATTTATATTAACAATTACTTTAATTGATATGAAAATAGTATAATTTTATAATTAAAGTTGTTCATATTATGAATGCATACAAAGATTGAACTTTAATACTAAGTTAAAAAGATATATAAATGCTTATTGTTTTAAGATGTAAAAAGTGGAAAGGATAATAGTATAATTGTTTTTTTTTATATAAATTTTAATTTAATTTAATTACTTATTTATATTTAATAAAGACAACATTTTACTTTATAAATTAGTACAATCAAATAATCATTAAAAAAAAAGAAAAAGTTATATAAGTTTTTAAATATATTTATTTTCATGCTTTATTTATAAATAACTTGTTTGTTTTACAAAAAAAATAAAAATTAAAAATTAATTTTTAAAATGTAAAATTTGATATTATGTAACAAGTGAATTTTCACCTGAGATAAGCATTAAAGTAGTCTTAAATATATTATAAATATTAAATATATTAAATATATTAGATATATTAATTATATTAAATATATTTAATATATTAAAGATATCAAACAATTTTATACTACATTATGTAAATCAATTATATTATTAATATCTATTTATAGTATTTTAAAAGTAATATTTATTTAAAAAAATAATAAGTAATAAGATTATTTAATTTTATTTAAATATTAAAAAATTGGATATGTTAGATTTATTAAATTTTAAATTTGATTTCCTTTAAATAAATTTTTAGATATTAAAATTTTTTTTTTGAGTTTTAATACTTTTGTGATAATTGTAATTAAATTATAATTCAATAAATTTATATAAAATAAAAGACTTTAATTTTAAAATTTAATTACAATAATTATTAGACTATTTGATTTAAAATTAATTATTTTAGAAATTTAAGATTAAATTATTATATTTATTATTGTATAATCAATAATTTATTGTAAATATATATATATATATATAAATAGATTATTATTAAATTATTATTATTTTTATAATAAAATGATTTAGAAATAAAAAAAATATAGCAGTATTTATATTATTATTAATAACTTTATTTTTACCTTTTTTTGTTATTTTTAGTTTATAATTAAACAGATTCAAAATCATTACTTTAAAGATTTTTGGATTTTAGTAAATTTATTCATTTTTTTGGTTTTTTGTCTTATTTTAATATAATGAAACTTTTTAATATTTATACTATAAATAAAAATGAAATAGATATATATTTAAAACCTTTTAGATTACTTTTATAAAATCATCTTTATTATAAGGTATTTTTATAAGATTAACCACTTATTTGATGATTTATTTATCTACATAAAAGCAATTTAAAAAATTTTTTTAAATTGATTTATAAAGAAACTTATATTTTACGATTAATTAATATATTACTAATGAACTTTTTTCATTAATTTTGACAAATAATAAAGAGAAATTTTGCTTTATAAATGTTAATTAAATAATATTTCAAGTCAAAAGATCTTAATTCAGAATTACCAAATATTTAATAGAAAAGAAAAAAAATTTATCTTTGTGCTTTTCCTTTAATAATTAAATTTTCGTTACGTAATCAATTTAATTCCGGTCAGAATTACCGCCAAATTTATCATTATTGTAAAAATTTCACTTAAAAACACCTCGATTTTTATCGTTTTATAAGTATTTCTTTCTCTTAAAGAATTTATAAGAATAAAAATCTTATTCTACAAAATCCTATATCTAGCTCTAATTTTTCTCAATAATGTTTCCAGCGAGTTTCATTTAAAGAAACGCGTCAAATAAAGTATCAAAGAGTAAACGACTCGATATAATTTTTTTATCATCTCTCGGGTTTTACATTTTTCAATCCGTGAACTCAAGGAAAAACAACTAACTATACAATTTAAACAGCACGATTGATTTTCAGGGTAAATCTTGGGGGAAAATTTTTTATTGGGAAGGAAGTTTTGATGAACTTTTAAAAGAATTAAAAGATATAAAAAGGTGTGAAGGGGAAAAATTAACATGGGGAGGGGAATGTAATGAAAAAAAAAAATGTAAAAACTTGAAAATGAAAAAAAGAAACGGCTTGAAAATAAATGTCTATGCACAGTGTTCAATGATACAACCCAAAGCCGTGCATTGCATCTTTTTGAGAGAACTATCCTATTGTTCAACATACAACATTTAAGGGATACGAAACAAAGAAAAAAAGAAATAAAAAATAGCAATGATAAAGGGTACGTTTCTAAATTTGGCAATACAAATTAGCAATGCGAAGTCGATTTCAGAAGAATACACATATATTCGTGATATTATTACCTTCTAAATTTGTGAGGTTATTATCTAAACCATTGCTTGAATTGCTTTAAAAAGGGTTGTGATGTGAAGAAAAAAAAGATTTGAGAAAAAAAAAAAAGGCTAGAACAGAAAATCGTACGAAAGAAATTTTTTTGTATTGAGAAGAAAGTTCCGACTAAATCATCTCTTTACATTGGATTGCTACTACCACCAAAGTGAAATCCTCCAGAAGGCATTTCTACATCCGATGGAAAAGCAAATTGACCTGTATTCGTATTCATCTCAGGAGCCAAATTAGGATCTTCTTCTTCATCTTCTGCAAAGTATTTATCAATTATATGATAGGCCTTCTTGTAAATTTCAATATTGTCGTGAATCTGCAAGTTGTGAACTTTCTCCATACCACCAGCTTCTTCAACATATAGGGCGAATTGATTAACGCTATCTACCTTATCAATTTCTCCAACTTTTAGGATATTTTCGAGTCCATCAAGTGAAACTTGAATAATTTTATTATCCAGGCAAGTTAATAAATCACAGAGTGGTTTAATGCATCCTTGACTAACAAGATATTTGATTTGTTCAGGTTTATTCAAACCGCCAGACGTTGCATTGGAAATAGCCCAGCATGCTTCCTTGCGAGTCTTAAAGTCGGCGTGTTGCAAGATGTTAATAAGGGGTGGTATAATATTCGCATCAATAACTGCCTGTATTTGTGCACAATTTCCGGCAGTAATATTGGAAATTGTCCAACAAGCTTCCTTACGAAGACCATCCTTTGGACTAGATAATAAACTCAATAAAGCAGGTAAAGCACCACAATTGATGATAACTTGAGTTTGGACATCATCACCAGTAACAATATTTCCAACTGAACGTAATGCTGGAGTTTGTACGGAAGTTGATGAATGCCTGGGTAAAGAAATAAAATGTCATGTTAGTTGCTAAGGATAAAAATTAACAAAAATTGAAGAATCTTACATCAAAAGCTCGACAAGCCGACGGCAAACGCCAGATTCAATAACTGCTTGTATTTTTTCATTACTGCCGTCTGATAAATATGAGATAGCCCAACAAGCATCAATAAGAACCTCATCGTCAATAGAATAGATTAGTTTGGCGAGAACTGGAAGAGCTGGAGCAATCTAAAGTAACAAAATCATAATCATTAATAAAATTTAATAATAATTTTGAATTAAAAAGTGAAATCACAATCTTACCAGACTCCAGTCTGGTTGAGGATTTTTTCCTCGACAGAAATTAGATAGAGTCCAAGTTGCATTTCTCAACATTGAAAGTTTGTGATGTTCATTCAAGATGGCCAATAAAGGTCGAAGGGCTCCTTCACGCAAGACATAATCACGACATGGAGGACTATCACCGGCAATATTACCTAAAGCCCAAACAGCCTAATATTCAAATTGGAACTGCATATTAAGTAAAATAAATCAAAAACATAATCGAACCGTAAAGAATAATATATAAATATACCTGTTCTTTAACATCAGCAACTGGACTACTCAATAATTCAACAAAGATAGGAACGGCTCCAGCATCGATCACAACTTGGGTTTGCTGTGAAGATCCTGATGCAATATTAGTCAAAGCCCAAGCTGCTTCAAACTAAATTGATCAAAAACGCGTAATGAATTAAGTTTTTTTTTTTTTTTTTTTAAAAAAAAAAAAAGGCATATAAGCCTTAAAATGAATACTTACTTGAACCAAAGAGTGAGGAGATCTTAAAAATTCCACAAAACGGATAACAACTCCACATTCGATAACTTGTTCAATAGGGGGATTCCTTTCTTTCGAAAGCAATTTTCTAAACTTGGTAGTGGCTTGCAATTGCTCCTCAACATTTTCAGAGAATACTCCATGTATCATACCAGGCAACTGCTCTTGGAGCTAAGCCACAACGTAAAAAAAAAATATAAGTATAGTATAAAATATCATCAAATAAATAATGATGGCCCCTCAAAAATATTGAGAATTATAATAAGCCTAACAAAGATAATATAAACTACTATGATCTATAAAGAGCTTGGTAACGCAGCCAAGTAAAGGTTTACTCGTAGCACAGAGAATGTTGGAATTCTATGTATACTGCGTAAAAGCTAAATAAATAACAAATAGTAAACCTCCCAAAACTTACCTGAGCGTTGATGGTCGCAACAGCCACCTCATCATCCGAGTCGGGTGAGGCAGGTACATTAAGATTACGCCGTTTTGCCAAAGATTCTTCTCGGTTCTTTCGACGAATTTCTACTTGTAATTCCTCACGACGTCTGCGTAATTCGTCAGCCTTAAAAACAGCCTTTGCCTTGAAAGCATTTTTCCTATGTTCAGGTATTTTATCTTTTTCCATGTTGTCCATTCTTTTTATAAAATCCTAGGCCACTGATCACTTGAACCACTATTAAACCCTTCCCAAGAGCAAAAAAGGTAAAGATGCCTCTAGCTTGTTAAAAAATCTTACAAGTGTGATAGTGGAATTGATTACAAATCATGTGATCACTACAAAAAGTATGCCTATTAGAAACCTGCAAATAACGTAGTCAATTATAAACTATGAAAGCTATAAGTATTTCTATAAAAGAACTAAAGATCTTATGATAACAATAAAGTGAGATATTATCAGATAAGAAATAGTTCCTTTTTCTTTCTTGAAGAAAAAAAAAAAAAATGACAAATCTGAACGTTAAGAAAGCTCTTATGTTGGTTGCAGACGGTTCAGAGGAAATGGAGACGGTTATACCCAGTGTGTATTTTTAAATTTTTAATCCAAATTGGACATGCCTCCTTGTGATATAAAATTATTTATTCATTATGAATTTTCTTATTTAAAGTTGATGTATTGCGACGTGCACAAATTGACGTGACTGTCGCCGGAATTGCATTACAAAATGAAAATTACGCAAAGTGCAGTCGTGGTGTTATGATTGTACCAGACCAATCTTTTTCAAATATTTCCGAAGAAAACTTATTTAAAAAATGTATCTATGATGTTATTATTATTCCGGGAGGTTTAGCCGGTGCTCGAACTATTTCATCCAATTCAGAGGTTCAAAGATTGTTGGCTTCAGCGCATCAATCTGGCAAATTTATCGCTGCAATTTGTGCTGGTATTTTGAAAGAATATTTTCATAAATATAAGGCCATGTTGTACTTCAGCACTTCATTTGTTTTATTTAATATCAGGAACTATTGCGATTAAGAGCGCTAATATTAACAAGGGCGGCAAGATTACGTCCCATCCGGTCGTTAAGGCTGATTTGGAAAATGGTTAATATCTGTTTGTTCATTTTACATCACAATGAATGAACTTTACATTCATCGTGAATTTTTTGCTTATCTCCTAGATTATGATTACCAAGAAGAACGCGTTGTGGTTGACAATAAGGTCATTTCGAGGTAATTTGAAATCTTGGAGTTATTACGCATCCTGATTGGATTTTTGGTAATAATTATCTATCAATATTAGCCGAGGACCAGGTACTGCATTCCTTTTTGCATTAACGATTGTCGAACAACTTCTTGGTAAAGAAAAACGCGATGAGATATCTTCTCCTATGATTCTCGCATCAACTTTGTGAAATTCCCGTATTTAAGATTGATTTATTAAAAAGAATAATAATAAAGATGAATTCGCTAACCTATTATTTTATTACCGTTTTAAGAAATTTTATCATTGACCTGACAATGTTAATGTAATCAATCCATTACCTCATGTAGATCATTAAAAATACATTTTTTTTGGTATTACTAAATCTCTTAGTAATGACAATCGTACAACTGTTATATCTCGACCCTACGAAATTAAATACGAATAGCTTTGAAAATCGCCTCATTACTCTACTGGCACAATTTATTTTGTTCCGTTCTTAGAGTCAATAGTTGTCCTAAAAATCTTTTTTTTGTTATCAACTGCGACAGAGGTAGTCTCATTTAACGCTAAGACAGCAAAATGGATAAAGCTCCACATATGCCAAAGAGAACCTCAAGTTTTCATTCCGGATCTTTTCCTGTAGTTAACTCGTCCGACGATCATATCTTCTCCAGCAATGTAGAGGACTACGATATTAATACAAACAGTCCTATAGGTGGGAGTATATTGGTGCTTTTTCCCATTTTTTAATCTAGCATATTTTTCTTAGAATATACTTTCCTGACTTATTTCTTGGTTCATAACTGTTAACTATGAGAATAAGCAGAACAAGAAATGAGTTAGAAATGAACAATTATTGTCAATTTTTTTCAATGTATTAGACTTAAAAAACTTGTGATGTCATTTTAATAATTATAAATTTGTTCAATTTCCAAAATATACATAGGTTATGGTGCATCTGCTATTGTTTATGGTGCTTTATATAAACCATTGAATAAAAGGGTTGCCGTTAAAATGATAGATTTGGATTTCTTTGAGCGAAATCAAATCGATGAAGTTAGGGTACTGTATATTATTCAACATTATAATCGATTATCAATTGATTTTATTCTGATCGTCGAAGCAAATTATATATAAACACTGTTATCTCATATCTCATAACTTATATTAATACACCAGAGAGAAACACAATTAATGTCTCTTTCAAAACATACGAATGTGTTACGTGTTTATGGCTCGTTTGTAAACGAATCAAAGCTTTATATTGTTACTCCTTATATGTCAGCTGGTAGGTCCCGTTTAATTCTTAATAATTATAACCAATATTAGATTAGATCTTTTCAAACATTATGTGAACATGTTGAAAGATGTCCACCAATATTATCAGGTTCATGCTCGGATATAATGAAGACCACTCATCCCGATGGTTTCGAAGAACAAGTAATAGCGGCTATTTTAAAACAAGCCCTTCTAGGATTGGATTATTTGCACAAAAATGGACATATTCACAGGCAAGCTATAATTAACTTAAAAGAAAATGTTAACAAGTAAAATATCGCTTAGTGTTTTTTTATTATTTATATTTACTATTTTTTTCCCCCCTATTATAAATTATAATAAAAATAGAGACGTAAAAGCCGGAAATCTTCTTGTAGACGAAGATGGATCAGTTCTGCTTGCTGATTTTGGTGTATCATCTTCTCTAACAGAAAATGGTGATAGAAGAGGTTTTCGAAGAACTTTTGTCGGCACAGTAAGTGGATATACTTCAACAAGCAATTATTTTATAATCATGAAATTAATGCTTTTGTTCTTTATTGAAATTCTTTATTAGCCATGTTGGATGGCTCCAGAAGTTATGGAACATGCAGGATATGATTATAAAGCCGATATCTGGTCCTTTGGGATTACTGCGCTTGAATTATCTACTGGACATGCACCTTTCGCCAAATTTCCGCCCCTTAAGGTGCATATTTTAAAACCATCTCTTAATCTTTTGTTGAATCCATATATTTTTTTAATTATATTTCGTAACTACCTTCTTTAGGTAATCATGGTTACACTTTCTAACGATCCTCCTACTCTTGATAGAGAATCAACAAAGCATAAATATTCAAAGACATTTAAGGAAATGATCGATATGTGTTTGCAAAAGGAACCAACTAAGCGGTGCATATATTTATCAAGACACGTCTTATTTTCTATATATTATGTCATATATTGAAAATTTATTACTTACTTATTCATTTTTATGTCTTTAGTCCATCTACAGAAAAGTTGCTAAATCATCCGTTTTTTAAACCTGCTAAGAGAAAAGATTTTTTAGTGAGTAAAATATTGCAACACTTGCCACCTTTGGAAGAAAGGCCACATAAAAGTATATATAGTCTTTATTTGTTCAATTTGATTATTTAAAAATTTATTTAAAATATATGTATATTTATATATTCTTAATTTATTTGATTTAACTTTATTTTCATTAGGAGTTCAACAAAAACCCATAACATATAACAAAGGAGTAACATGGGATTTTGCGGTTGATAGTGAATACCGTGAAAATGATGATCAAGATTCACAAGAAGCAAATGACGGTACATCAGAAGGAAAGCGAGTTGAATTTTCTGTTATTGGTGAAAATAATGATGCTTCCAAAACAGATTCTAGTGCTGCAGTTGTACCACCAAAAAAGTCGCGGTTCCGGGTTGGAGATGCTGTTACAGAATCAAATAAACCTTTATCTTTATCCGTACCTTCGACTCCTTCAGCTATCTCTGTTCCTTCCCAAAATCCATTATCTAAATCCCAGCCTCCTTCTGCTGGAACAAATTTTGTATCTAATCCATTTTCGTCAGGAGAAAAGGATGAACAGAATGCTCAACGTATACAACCTCATCAATCACAAGGAATTAAAAAGGGAAGATTTAGTGTTGAAAGTAATGGAATTAGGGAAAGAACTTTTTCTTCCGGAACTCTACCTGAATCCGATAATCAACTTCTTCCTCGGTCTAAGGAGTCTAACGAGAATTTAACAGGTGACCCATAATATGGTACTTGCAATGTACTGGTTTATATGTTTATTATATATACTTATTTAATAAATTCTAAATTATTTCAAAACGTTATTGATACAAATCTACAGAAAGTAATAAGAAGAGCAGATTCGAAGTCCAACAGCCTTTGGATATTACATTGACATCATCGTCAGGTTCTCAAAATTTTTCTCGAGAAAGTTCTGTTCATTCACTTTCTCGTGATTCAACATTGTCAAAAGGTGATACTTTATTAACCAAGGAAGGTACTATTAATGGAGGATCCTTAGATGTGCAAACTATGGAAAAGGCTCCAGAAAAACCTGTGGGTACCAAAAAAGGAAGATTTCAAGTATCCAGTGTTGATGTACCACCAAAGATAGATGGGTCAATATCTCCATCAGGTATAGAGAAAGTTGGAAATGAATAACAATGTTTATACATATATTTATTCGCCTTATATGGTTGTTTATTTATTATTTAAGAAAATCAAACAGCTATTAGAAAAACAATTAGGGTTTTACGATTTTTTTAAACTATTTAACTTTTTATATATTAAAAAAAATAAATAAAATATTTCCTCATTCCCTCCTGCCTTCTCACTCTTTTTTTTTTTTTTTTTTTTGTCATTTTGTATAAAAATTTGTTTAATTTTTTGGTTTGACCAAAATAAATTAAAATCAGGGAACTTGCTTACATCTGAAACCACATATTCACCACAATCAACTTTCATGGGTCACTCGCCCAGTATCTCACCTTCCTCATCCATCTTACGCGGTCAAGGACAACATATGATGGGTTCTAGTTCACATATTAAAACTTTATTACAACAGAACGAAACGCAACGAGCGATTTTGCATGAGCTATTATCTGCCACATCGGCCGCGGCTATAGTCGGAAGAATGCAACCACAGCAATATAATTTACAACAATTTCCGAGTGTAAATGGTAATACAGGAGGAATCAATAGGAATTCAACAAAGGAGATCGCAGCATCTTTGGTATATATACATTGATTTTCAACAGACTTAATTGTAGATCTTTTATTTGGTTCGCGAGATATATGATTAATGAAATTATTTTCATTATTATCATTTTATATTAGAATTATCTGGAAAGACAATTTCAATGCGTTCTTCGTGATAATGAAGAATTACGTAAAGAAAATGAAAGTCTGCGGAGAGAAAATGAAAAATTAAAGAAATCACCCCTTTTGAATTCACTGGCTTCTGGAAAGTTGACAGCTAATTTTATTCCAACCACAAATGCAGCAGATCCATCATCAACAAAATCAGCAAGCGGGAATATGAGCAACGCTTTACAGTAGATCAAATATCTTTCTTTTAATGGTTTTGTCATGTGAAATCTTGGTGATGATCTGAGAATTATTTTTTTCAGGTAAGTTTCAAATTCGTATCATTATCTGTACTAAATCAGGAACTATGAATGAAATCCATGAAAATTCCATAATGAAAAAGAAACAAAATCATAAGATAATGTACAGAGTATTGGGTGATCTATGATTTCTTTCCGCGGATATATTTTTAAGTCAAAATCTCTATCATAATAATTGTTATTATAATTATAAATAATATATACAAATGGGCCTTGGGAAAAATTGGAGGATAATTAAAATTTTTTTAATTTTACACTTTTAATAATACGCTTATTCAGCACTCACGCAACACTCACACTTTATATATGAAAAATATAATAACTTTATATAATTCAGTTTATATTATGTCATAAAATTTTATTTCAATTACAATTAATTAAAAAATATTTATGTAAACCGATGATCTATAGAAGATTATGCAATGTTTCGATAATTGGCACGTAATAATTTTTGTTTGAAAATTAAAGTATAAATACCGATCTGAATTTCTCTCCCCAAAAAATTATTTTATTTTAAAAGAATAAAATAAAAATTAAATATAAAACTGCGTTATGAATCCCTCGACAGTTAGATTGGTAGAATTATGGAAAGCCAGCTCGGAAATGACTGTAGGTGAAATAACAAGATATAGAATACGTTTTGATCCTAAAAAGATAAGAAAAAGTACGGCATGGCCACCACAAAATTTGGTGTTAAAAGTAAAGAATACAACCCCAATAATCTATGCGATAGCGATATTACAAGGACCATATAATATATCAGCAACTTGCATTGAAACCAAACATAATGATCGTAGCATTTTCAATCAACCACTTGAAATCGTACCACAAACTAAGGCTGGAATAAAATGTGGTGAAACGTGGGAAATAACATTAAATTTACCATACGAAATAAGAGAGGGAGAGGAGGATTGGATTGGGGATTGGACCATTGAAGTATTAAGTGATATATTATTTAGCAACAATAAGGTACAATATGAGGTATTATTATCTGCGGTGATCACATGTGTAACAGACGAAATAGAAGAATTTCAAATTCTTGATCTTAATGTTAAGGATGAGAAAGAATATAAAGATGGTCCTACCATAATTAATATTCATTCACCTACAATATTATTTGAATATTTTAAACCAGAAGATGTATTTGCTTTACCAAATCTCAATGATATAATTAAAAATAATAAGTCGGTTCATCTTGTCGTGTTAACTCATGGGATACATGGATCTATGTTGGATGAATTATATTTAAAGGAATCTATTGAAGAAATGTATAAAGATCAATTAGAATATGAGGTCGTTGTTTATATGTCTGATGTTAATCATTCTGGTACCCAAGATGGGATTGAAAATTGTGGTAAGAGATTAGCTAAAAATATTTTAGAATATATCGGATGGCCTTGGATTTCCTCCGATCATACGAGTTCTTCGATTACCTCTAGTTCATTGGCTTCTCCTTCTGAATCAAAGAACATTAATTTTAATAGAAATTTACTATCCAAAATATCATTCATTGGGCACTCATTAGGAGGTTTGATCAATGTGTTCCTTATAGGTTACTTAAATAGCGTAACTAATGGAACATTTTTTAAGGAAGTTGAACCAATACATTTTGTAGCGATAGCGTCACCATTCCTAGGTTCGACAGATTTAGCCTGGTATCTTCAATTTGGTCTGAAATTGGGTGCAGTAGGTCAAACCGGTAAAGATTTGGCATTAATACCACGGTCAAAAAATGAACAACATTCCGCATCAGACGTTTTAGATAAAGGAGATTCATTTCCCAATATTGACTCGCTTAACGAAGAACCTTTATTATTATCTTTATCACGTCCAAATTCTTCTTCTCATATGGCATTAAAATCATTTAAAAATCGTACATTATATGCAAATATTACAAATGATGTACCGGTATCTCTCAAGAGTTCTTCTCTTTATTTTATTAATTATAACGGTGATGATTGTGTTAAAGATCATTCTCACATTACTTTACTTAGTCAATTACAACACTTGGTAACCACTTTAATGCCTCCCGAAACCACTAAGGAGTATCTTAATAGATCTTTTTCTGTTAAATCTCCTATTATTTATGATAAATTATATCATCCTAACGATATTCCTCCTATTGCCGATACCTTTTCTACTTCCTCTGAAAGGGAAGCAGATGAAGGTTATCATAATTTGCCTATTGAAGAACAAATTGCTAGATTTTGGCATAAAGACATGTCTTGGCGTAAAGTACTTGTTCGTCTTGATGGCGACGCTCATACTCATGTAATTGTACGTAGAAAATGGCAAGATGCTCCTGGTTGGCAAGTGATTAATCATTTATTAAATAATCATAAATTTTAATTATTAATGGTAGAATGTAACGTTTCTTATTTAGTTAACTAATTTAAATTGAACATTATGATTACAAAATTTTAAATTGAAGTTTCGAACTATTATTTCTAATATACAAAATATTCATACTTTCGCTCTTTATATTATTAATATTATAAGATCAAAGGTTCCATCTATCACAATTTATCGGCTCTCTCTTTTTTATTTGTGTAAATATCGCCTATAATTATATTAAAGACTCGTTGATAAAATTAAAAACATTACCGAAAAAAAAAATTAAGAAATAAACATACCTTTGCAATACTTGTTATTTTTTCGTGCTCGTTATGTTTTATGAGATTGTTATCGGCGTATTTTAATGCTTCATGTAACAAATTATCAAGTATCGGCAATACCACTAAAAAAAAAAACAGAATTAATCATTACAGTTACTGGTTTAACCAATGAAAATATGTAACTCTTACTAGGCTCTTGCGAATGTTTGAGAAAGGGATCTGTTAATAATTGCGGAACAGTAAAACGTGCTTTCGGGTTTCTCTCGAGGCATCCTTTCATTATACGAATCAAATTTTCATCAATCGCCTTATCATTTTGGTTATTTGTAGTGGTTGAAAATGAAATTATATAATTTTCATCAAGTATGGCCTGGTATTTTTTGGTCATATTCAAATGAGAGAACGGTGTGTGACCATAAACCATCTGATAAAGAATACATCCAAGTGACCAAACATCACTTGGTCGGCCTTGCTATAAATGCTATTATTAATAATTTATCGAATATAATGCAGTACTACCTTTAAAAAAAGGAAATAAACAAAAATATCTTACTTTCAGGCATTTTTTCCCATTTTTGCCCGTTTCTAAGTCACTCGTGTCGTTGAGGGCTTCCGGCGACATATAATTAATCGTGCCTACCTAAAAGTCAAAATATAACAATTTCAGTAATTAAGTGAAACAAAAAATCCCTTTTAAGGTAATAAAATTCTCATACATGATGTTCTCGATGAATATTGGTCGTGCCGTTTGGTATTGCTTTCGCAATACCAAAATCGATAAGTTTTAACGTCCCGTTTATTATTATGAAGTTGGCAGGTTTTAAATCTGTGTGCACGATGTTTTCTAGTTGTATCGCGTACACGGCCTTTAACATCTAATAATTATTTATTGTCATAATTTAAGTATCTTCGCATTTATAATATTGACATATATCATTTTATTTTACCTGTTCCCAATAAAATCGGATATCATCTAAATTTATTGGTTCTCCATTTTGAGAATATAAATAGTGAGCTAAATCTTGTTCCCCACATTCCAACAACTTGAAGGATAATAAATAAGAATGAGCGGAAAATTTATCTCTAATTATTAAAATAAATGATGCTTGAAATTACCATTAATAAATATCCCCGTTCTTCGTTTACTTCCGCATCATACAATTTTATTATACCGTCTCTTCCGGATAAACGTTTTAATAAAGATACTTCGTTAATGTATCCAGATATTATATTATCATCAACTCTGTCTAAAGTGACTTTTTTCATGGCGTAAACTTGACCGTTTGAATCAGTCACCTTATAAACTTTGCTACTACCTCCGCGACCAAGTACCGCGTAACGTTTATATGGTTTTCCATTGAGCTATTAAATTTTTTATTTAAAGATTGTTTTTATAAAAGAAATCGGAATCTCAAAAAAAAAAAAATTGTTTACCATCATGATGTCTTTGTGCGCATTTACATTTTGTATAATAGGCTCAGCCTTGGAAGTTTCTGGCGAATGACCCTTCATATATAAGTCACTTTGTAATTTAGCTTCTTGATGACCTACTTTCAACGAATGTTGTAAATTTGATTTTTCATCATTAATTGATCTTGTAGGTTTGAGATATGTATATGGTTTAATATGGTTATCTTCCTTTGATAATAAAGCATCATGCTCTTTACTGTCTACAACATTTATGTAAAGGTAAACTTTTAGAAATTAACTTCAAATGAAAAACGTTAAATTTCGTAATAAAGCATTACCTGAAATCTTGCGACGGCTAGGTTGATCGGAAGGTTCTTTCGGTTCCTCTTCTTCCGGAACTGGCTCTGTTTGTATCTTTTTTACCCGTTGTGGTGGGCCTACTCAGGATTGATTTTTTAAATGTTAAAACCGTTGTCCAATATATCCATAATCATAAAGGGTAATTCCTTACCAAGGTTACGCGCAGTAGTTATCGTTCTTCTTCTTCTTCTCACAGTTGAACCATTATTCTGCAACCTTATCAACAATTTGAACGTGAAACAGATGATGTAAGAAGTTGAATATGTCAATATAAGCAATTAAATGATTCACTTACCTATCAGTGACTGCTGGGGTTGATAAGCCATATCGAGCTGCTGCATTATCAATATGATTATTCACACACGAAAAGGACATATTTAACTCTTGAGGACGAGTTGTTACTGGTGTTTCTAAACCCTGTAATAAAATAAGCTTAAATTGTATATTTGATGTTTGACACGCTTCTTTATTCATAATATTACCTTGTTTGCATTCCTCGCTGGACTTTCGCCATGTCTATGGGCCAAATTTGTAAGGTTTGCAAACGGGCCAAAGGGACTCGAGTTAATCGGACCTTTCAATACCGTATCTACAGTTGCTTTTCTTGTTTTCGGTTCATCCATTTAAATTGAGACTAGTTGTAATAAACGGTTCTTGATTCAAGGAAATAAAGAAAAATTCGAAAATAAACGTCTCGTTAAATATACGCGACGAAAATAATGTTCAATATTTATGCACGTGATTTACTTCATTGTTATTGGTTGAATTTGGAGCATCACTTTTTTTTTTTTTATCGATAACAAATCAGAAATCAGAAAAAAAAATTTTTTTCATCTTTTTTTAAAATATTATTTAAAAATATGGGGAAATTAAAGCAAAAAGGAAAAGCTGGGGCAGCTACAAATTACATCAATCGAAATCAAGCTTTAAAAAAGTTACAAGTTTCACTTGCGGATTTTAGGTACACCCATACTGTATTTTGAATTTATCATTTGCTAATACGGAAAATTTTATTGACTAGTTCTATTTTTTACTTAAGACGTTTATGTATTCTTAAAGGCATTTATCCTAGAGAACCGAAAAATAAGAAAAAAGCCAATAAAGGTTCTACAGCTCCAACAACTTTTTATTATACAAAAGATATTCAATACCTCGCTCATGAGCCAGTCCTACAAAAATTCAGGGAACATAAAATATTTTTAAGAAAATTAACTAAAGCCTTAAGTAAAAGAGAATTAAGTATTGCGAAAAATTTAGAGAAAAATAGACCAGTTTATAAATTGGATCATATCCTTAAAGAAAGGTAACCACGAGTAGTAAATTGTAATTTTTTTCGTCAATTTATTAAAAAGTTTTAAATGAATGAATTAATTAATTACTTTCTCGTTTTCATTAAACAAGATATCCTACTTTCACTGATGCTTTAAGAGATCTTGATGATGCATTGTGTATGCTGTTCTTATTTTCTACATTTCCTGCAACAGATAAAATAAACTCGGAGACAGTTACAAATTGTCAAAGATTATGTGCTGAATTTCAACATTATATCATTAAAACTAAAAGTTTACGTAAAGTTTTCTTGTCAATTAAAGGAATTTATTATCAAGCAGAAGTTAAAGGTCAAATAATAAATTGGTTAGCTCCTTATCAATTTAGTCAACAGGTAAATTACTAAAGATATTAATGTTAATCATTGTGTTATTCTGACTTAATTCTTTTAATTTATAGGTTCCTGATGATGTTGACTTTCGTGTTATGTTAACTTTCTTGGAATTTTATCAAACCCTTCTTGGTTTTGTAAATTTCAAATTGTATTCCGATGTAAATCTCGTTTATCCACCAAAATTAGACACATCTAAAGATGAAGGTGCAGCTGGATTAGGTGCTCTTATTATTGAGACTACCAATAGCCTTGCAACTTTATCTACTAGTTCACATAATAACGAGGATATAAATAATAACGATACTATTAAAGAAGAGATGGTAGTTCTTTTTTAAAAGTTATTTGACGACTTTTAAATGTTTCGCTAATATTAAGAATTTATTATTCACAGGTTCGCAAGCTGGAATCTGAAAAACGTCTAAAGACATTATCGAAAAAACTTGCAACTATTAAAGATCAAGGGAATACAACATCAGAAATACAACCTGATACTACGAAAGAACCTGAAGTAATTAGTAACGAGGAAATAATTGATGAATTTACATCATCAGATTCAAAATATCAACAAGATGTCTCATCAAAAACATATACGTATAGTGATATACAAAATGCTTCGATTGCATTAACAGAATTTGAAAATTTATTTTCTAATTGCATTTTTTATTTATCTCGTGAAGTTCCAAGATATTCTTTAGAATTTATTATTCGTACTTTTGGTGGTCAAGTTGGTTGGGACGAAACTTGTGGTGTTGGATCACCATTCAATGAAAGTGATGATCGCATCACACATCACGTTATTGACCGCCCTACTTCAGGTCATAGATTTTTATCACGTGCTTATATTCAACCACAATGGGTTTATGATTGTGTTAATGCTAGAAAATTATTAAAAATTGAACCATATCAACCTGGAAAGACTTTACCTCCTCATTTATCGCCCTTTGTTGAACATAAGGAGGGTGATTATATACCTGAGTTTGAAGGTGATATGGAGGAAAAGGAATTGAGAAATGAACAAGAAATAAAGAAAGATACTTCAAACGAAGAAAGTGATAACGATGACAAAAATGATAGTGAAGATGATGACAGCGATGAAAATGAGGATGAGGATCCTGAACCTGAATCGTGTTCTTCTCATGATAAGAAAGCAATTATTCCTCTAATCACATCTGATGAGGTAAAAAAAAAATATTTTTTATCACTATTCTTCATTCGTCTTTTTATAATAATTAATATTGACCACCTTTAAATTTCCCCACTCCTTAAGCCTTATAATGAAGATATAATTCATCAAATGGAACTCGAAGCCGAAGCAACAGGAATATCATTTTCTATGTATCAAGAAAAACAAGATCAACTTGCTAAAAATCAGAAAATTCAAAACACTAATAATACTAAAGTTCAACAGCCTTCTATTCAAACTATAACTGGTAAAAAACGTGCAGCCAAAGAAATTGAAGAAAAAGAAGTTAAAGAATTGGCCAAAATAATGATGACAAAGAAACAAAAAACTCTATACAATAAAATCCAATATGGCAAGAAAAAACGTCAGGAAAAAGTTGAAAATCTACAACGTAAAAAACAAGAAATTATTTCTCAACAGAAGAAAAGACCAGCTACCTCTAATAAAAATGATAGTAATAATAATATTAATAATAATAATAATATTAATTCCAATAAGAAACGACGAAACAAATAAGGGAAAAAATTAGATAGCTTAAGTGAAATTTCTTTTTTTTTTTTTGTATATATGTTAATTAGCATACATCTTGATTAAAATAGAAATACATTTTTGCGGAGCATATTTTAACTACAAGTAATGATTCGTTCATACATTTTTAAAAGTGATAGCTATATGAAATTTGGTCATAAAATTTTCTAATATAAAATAATGAAAAAAGGTAAAAGAAAGGAAAATAATGCATAAATATAATGTCTCATCAAATCCCAAATATTTTGAGATTGTTTATTATATCCATCCTGATATTATTTGAACACCTGAACAAATATATTATCCCGTCTGTTATCAATTAAATTTACTTAAAATTATCTATTATTGTAGAAAATAGATCTACAAACTAATAAGGATAGTAAAAATATATATATACAAATATTATTATATAAAACGCATATGAAATGATTACGCGTTCTTTCTCGGAGAGGTCTTAAGTGTTGTTGACCTACGTTTTTTACTTGCCGCTGACCCGTTATCATTGCCTCTTTTAAGACTTAGATCTATTAAAATGAAATTTTTGAATAACGATAGTTAAAATTATAAAAGTCACAATCAATTATAGCTTACCACTTAGGGCCGGAGATTTTTTTGAAAGTTTTTGGATAGGGGAACCCATTATAATTCCATTAGGGTTAGTTACCAGAGGTGAAGGAGTTAGTGTAGGTGTTGGAGTGGGTGTAGGATTAGGTGTAGGATTCGCAGTTGGTGTTGGGGCTGATGCCTGTAAATCATTTGCATTGGGTGTTGGCGGGGCACCAGTATATTCATGTTTAATGTTTTTAAGTCCATTTAGCTGTGGATTTGATATCCTGTGGTTTGGGTTTGGATTTGGATTATTAGAAATTGTAGGTGTAATATTCATGGTTTGAGATGAAGCTGACATCATCCCTAATGTCTCTAAAAAAATATGTGTGTGTGAATATATATATCAAGATACATATTAACTTATATATATAAACTTAAATGCAGGTTGGTTCCATTACAAGAAATTTATAATTACGTAGTGGTCCAAGTTGTGGATTGAATATAGCATTTCTCATGACTTCGTGCATGTTATCAACAACCTCTGCGATCTGTTCAAATCATAATAAGTATTTAAGATATATAAAAGGATTAACAAAATAGTATGAAAAAATGCTAACATCTAGGCATCGCATTGTCTTAAATGGTATTCCATATTCATTTACAGTCGCTTCTTTTGATATTTGATGATGTCGTGGCACATATTCGGTAAACTTTGAAGTTTCAAATTCATAACTCGTCATTTTTTGCATATTGTTAAATATGACCGTTAAACGACCGGATGCCGCAACCTAGATTATAAAATATTAAATAAATAATAAATCCTACTGAAAGCAACGAGTTTAATTGTTACATAACTTTTTACCTGAACTCCATTTCTAAAATGGTATACTATAGAAGCAGATGTGCAATCTATTATGGTTTGAATACCATTTAAATTACCAATTGGACCAATTGTTTCCTTTGGATTTCCAAGGATAATTTGTATCTTTTCTATTCCAGATTCAAAAAATGTAAGATAGAATCTTGGAATAACATGATATTTGAGTTCTATTCAACCAATAGGAAAAGGTTGTATAAAGATATTAACAAAATTAAAGACTAAATACAATATAAAAAACCTATACCATATTTCTTTTTATCATTATTCTTTATATTATGTAATGTATATTTCATTGTAATTTCCTCAGTAAAGTACTCGTGTGCTAAAGTTTTCCAGAATTGGATATCCCTTGGACTCTAATTCGATTAATTTAAAATGATTAGTAAATGACAAAATAGATCTATGATTAACAATTCAATCTAAAACGTACTTGCGGATTATCACATCCTAAAAATTCTGCAAAAGTTAATAGTCTTACAATGCAAGAGAGTCTAAATCAATGTAAAAATGTTTCATTCCCGATGTAATTAGCGCATTAGTTCATTATTCAATAAATCATTCCATGTTAATAATAACTTAATATGAATTACTTGGGTGGTATCCGCATTGGAATAACGTTTCTTGGGTTATTTGACAATATCATATTCGGTACATATGAATTTGCGTTTATATTATGGTGAACTCCTGGTACATATCCATTTGGTGTCATGGTAAAGTGTGGTCTTGTAGGTGGTAATCTTGAGCCATTTGGAATGCTGTAAACCAAGGGACCCACTCGTATCCCTCCCGGCATAAAACCAGTCGGATTATAATTCGCCATTAATATACAATTTTGGTGCAATAGATCTCAAATGTTAATTTTTTATAAAAAAAAAAACAAATAAAAAGAAATGTGATTTATTATTAAAAATTGACCAATTAAT